>QEPC01003278.1:1712256-1725702 GCA_003113815.1 Sphenodon punctatus
CTTGAGGTGATGAAGGCATGAATGAGGGTGGCCAGGTCGGGCCTGGAAATGTATGGACACAGCCTCCGTACCAGATACAGCTGACAGAAGGCAGCCTTAGCCACCATCTCTACCTGCCGATCTAGCCGGAGCCCCGAGTCCAACACCACCACCAGACTCCGAACCTGCTGGGCTACAGGAGGGCGGACCCACCCTACCAGGGGAGCCAGTACCTCCCTCGCCCTATCCACCACTATCACCTCCGTTTTATCAGGATTGAGCTTCAGTCTGTTCTGCCGCATCCAATTCGCCACAGCCGCCAAACATAGGGAAAGTAATGAGACAGCAGGACCTGGGTCAGTTGAAAACAAGAGGTACAGCTGAGTATCGTCAGCATATTGGTGACATCGCACCCCGAACCCTCTCACGATCTCCCCCCAGGGGCTGCATATATACAGTAAATAATAGCGGAGATAAGATCGAACCCTGCAGAATGCCACAGGTCAAGGCCCGGGGGCTTGATGTTTCAGCCCCCAGCACCACCCGCTGGCTTTTCCCTGAGAGGAATGAGCGGAACCACCCTAGGACAGTCCCGTCCAGACCCCCCAGGTCTCACAGCCATCTCAGCAGCAGCCCATGGTCCACGGTGACAAATGTGGCCGAGAGATCTAGCAGGATCAAGTATGTTGAACATCCTGCGTCCATCTCCCGGCGGAGATCATCCACCAAGGCCACCGAGGCCGTCTCCGTACCATAGCTGGGGCGGAACCCAGATTGAAAAGGGTCCAGGAAACCAATGCTGTCCAAATGTGCCTGGAGCTGCAGTGCCACTGCCCGTTCAATAACCTTCCCTAAAAAGGGAAGATTAGAGACGGGTCGGTAGCTGGCGAGTATGAGAAAGGGGACAGTCCCAAACCAGAGGGGCCCCCCCCTCCCATTCGGCACTCAGATTTATTGTCATGACAGCATTATTAAGAGTACTCATTAAAGCTAAATAATACTTGATTAACTGTAGGAGTAAAGTGTAGTCTAGTAGCTAAGATGTTAGATCTCAACCTGGTAGCTAAGGGTTCCTTCAAAGCCCTTTCTAGCCATGAACTCACTAGGTGGCCTTGAGCAAGGTACTCTCTTGTAGTCTTTGTTCCCCATCTGTAAAATGTAGGGTGACTAGACACGCAAATTTTAGAGGACACTTATGAGAAATACAGGTTGCAGGGCTGCATTGGCTCCTGTGCAGTCCTGCAACCTGCATTTCTCATGTGTCCTCTACAATTTGCATATCTGGCCACCTTAGACTAAAATGGGAATAATGACCTACCTCACAGAGCTATTGTGTGGGTGAACTAGATAAGGATTGCAAAGCTACAGAAATGATTAATCATCTGTTATCATTTCTCTCTTCCCTAAGACCCCCATGCATGCTCTGCAAGGAAGAGTAGAAAGGAGCCTGCCCAAAGATATATAGAAGCCTGAAGAATCCATTTATTTGTGAGGCTAATCCATCAATTCCTGTTTGTAGGACATTTGCAGTGTATTCCCCAGAATGACACAACACAGATGCGGTGTTAGTGGTGCCATGCAAGGTCTCTGGCACACAAGCCTTAAGTTACAAAGTATCTTAAGAGTTAAACATCCAGACTGAAGCCATGTCCGAAAGGTGCTGCTGTGCTGCACCCAAATAACCTGCTATACATAAAGCTTCCATTAGATGTCCCTGCTTCCCTGGTGTTGGAGAAGGAGGCAGCAGAGTAGAACAGTAGGTGGTTAGCAGCAGAAGATGGAATCGCAAAGCGATCATTAATCCTTCTAGTTAGCTAGCAGGAACTGATACAAAGTGCCAAACAGCTTGGGGGGAAAGAATCTCTCTATTGTAAACTCTTACAAATTAAGATTTTCCCTGAGTTGTTGTGGGAACAGGACTTTCAGAAACAGGTAGCCCAGCTATTACGAATTTGGTGGAAAACATTCCTAGACTAAGATTGTTTTGTAGCTGATAAAATGTGAATTTTATAGTCTCCTTTTGCAATTGTTGCTGCAGTTATTTTTTCCTGGTTTTGTTAGAATGCCAGTCTATACCTGACTCTCCCCCCCACCCTCCCACAAAGACAGAGAGCTTTTTCCACGGCATACATTTCTAAAACATTTATTAACAAATGGAAACAGGAGGGACCCTTTGAGGAGGAAGTAAAAGTTTTATTATTTCTTTCCCTCAGGTAGGGTTGCCTTATATGCAATTCTTTCCAGGACACTTATGAAAAATATATGTTGCAGGGCCTGCACAAGTGTCTTGGAAAAATATGCATGTACAACTGTATTTCCCTAGTATTACTTTCCCTATTTTACACAGAGGTAATTTCAGAGCACCTCAATTTAAGTGACTTGCTGGGGCTGGGCAGTAAAGCAGTGGCAGAGCTGTGATTAGAATACAGAAGCACCTAGTTCCCAGCTCCTTGCGCAGTCCACTTGGCTCTTCTGTCTCTGCTACTTTCCTGCAATGAAACGGGGGAGTAAGAATGACATATCTATTCTTTGCTGTTGGCTCATTATAAGTAATTAAGAATGCAAATAGGTGTTAAAATGAATGAAGGTCTCTAAGGTAAAGAGACATGGATAGGAAAAACTGCAAAGCACTAATTACATTAATAGCAATCAATTGGAGTGAGTTCCCACCCTTCCTCTGGCCATGCATGCTGTACAGACTCATGCCTCTAGATCAGGTGTGGGGAACCCCTGGCCCATAGGCCAAATCCAGGGCATGACTATCTGGGTCTTTTTGTCTGCTTTTCTATTCCTGGATCTGGCCCATGGATCCAGCCTATCGTCATGTCTCCCTTCCCTTTGCCTGCAAACTGCGTGAGTGTGTGGTTCGTGGCCACTGCCTTGACTTTCTTGTGACTCAGGCCATACTTGATCCTCTCCAATCTGGCTACCCCCATTCACTCCACAGAGACAGTCCTTGTCAAAGGGTGCAAACCAGTGAGATGTTACCCCACATTAGTGTGCTGTGGCGAGGGACAGAATACTGGACCCTCTTTACAGTCCATGCTTATCTTTATGTGCTGCAGCACTGGCTTCCATGGGATTACTGTAAACTTAAGATGCGCATAGATCTTTGCAGTAGGACCAGCATCCAGAGTGGGAGTTACATGGGGGATTCACATAGTGACCCCATGCTCCAGCTGGCTCCCATCTCGTGTTAACACCCAAAGTTTCCAATGATTTTTTAATGGCCAAGGCCAGGGGCCGTTACTCTGTTCTCATCTTCCTTGGCCTATCTGCTGTTTTTGACACAGTTGACCACCAGTGAATTTTCATTTTTTGTTATCGGTGTCATTATTGATATCTGCATTGCACAAAGCCGAAAATTTTGGTTTTGGTTTCGTTTCTGTTTCCATCAGTGCATGGGGGGGGGGGCAGTCTGTGTGTGTGCATGAGGCTATAATGAGATGCAGTCTGCTGGCACTTCTACCACTGGCACTTCTAACACACACACACAGCCCCCCACCCATGCTGACGAAGATGGAAACGAACCGAAAACAAAATTTTTGGTTCCATCCAATACCGATACCAATAATGACACTGATAACAAAAACTAAAATTTTGTTAACGAAAACGAATATGTTATTAACTCACAACATTGGGTTCTTCTTTGATTCCCCTCTCTCCTTCTCTGCTCTCATCCAAAATGCTGCCAAAACTACTTGTTTTCTTTATAACATTGCCAAAATTTGTCCCTTTCTTTCTGAACAGACTACCAAAACCCTTACCCATTCTCTCATCACTTCCTGCTCAGACTATTGTAACCTGCTTCTTGCAGGCCTCCTGCTGAACCATCTATCTCCACTACAGTCTATTCCAAATTCAGCTACTAGACTCGCCTGCTTTGCACGTTGTTGTGACCATGTAACCCCTCTCCTCTTCCGCATACAGTTCACACTTCTTCTACCCTCCTATAAATATCTTCACTCTGCAGCCCCTCATTACGTCTCCTCCCTTATCTCCCCCTACACCCCTTCTCGTGATTTCCATTCATCTGGCAAGATAATCTTATCTTCACCCTTCTCTTCCAGCATCAACTCCCCACTCTGTTCCTTTCACCTCACTGCACAGTATGCCTGGAACAATCTTCCTGAGATGGTGCATCAGGCTCCCTCTTTGTCCGTATTCAAGGCCCGCCTAAAGACCCACCTCTTTGAGGTCACCTTTAATTCATGAACTCAGGAGAGATATATCATAGTCTTGTAGATTTTAACTAAAATATCTTAGTTGGAATAAATTAACTACTGAATGAACTACATCCTGTAGTCCATGATTCAAATAATACTGATTGTTTTTAACTGTCTGTGTTTTAACTAGATTGCTCCTCAAAGCAGGGACCGTTCTTGATGTTGTGTGTATCTGTATTGTGCTACATACAACTGGTAGTGCTATTGAAATGACAAGTAGGTAGTAGGAGCCTTCAGTTCTTGGCTTGGCACGTTCAACTAAGTGCCATGTGTAATTATAGAGCCATGTAAATAAAGCAGCATTAACAACTATCTGACTGTGGCCAGCCCTCTCATAAAAGTGTTAACTGAGATATAGGAAGGAAATGCTAAGTGTTGGGGATTTATGGCAGGCACAATGACCTTGATCAGAAACAATGTCAGTGCCACTTCCCTCCCTGGCTGAGCACACACACTAGGCGCTGCAGGGCTCCCAGCCTCTTTATTTATTTAATTTATTTTCTGATTTATAAGACATGCCCTATCTCCATGTCTCAGGGTGCACAAAGGACTTTCAGTCCAGACACACAATGCTGCCCCTTTCACAAAGAAGCAGAAGGAAGAGCCTCCTCCCCGTAAAATAAACAATCCCATCACCCCCCACCCAGCCAGTCATCCCGCCAGCAAAGGTGCGAGACAGGCTTAGCATTGTTGCCCTGAAGGTCAACAGACTGACTCTTGTGGAAAAGAGGGGAGATCAGTGCCCACAGGTGAGGACCATTGACTGAGAATGGCTGCCCATTAATCCCTAGAGATGTAAATGTCAGGCCTGTTAGCTCCTGGGATAAAGCTCACCTCTGCGGCCTGGGTTCATGAACGGCCAGAGTGCCAGCTTTCACAGTTTCATGTGCTCTTCTGCTAGTCCCTACTCTTGTGGTGAGAGAAACTTGGCTCTTGTTTAAAAACAAATTCCTAGTCCAGGACTTCACGGCTGTGAAGCTGAGTTCAGAAGCAGGAATGCAGCATGCCCTAAATCAAACAGCGACACAGAAGTTGAGGGCAGGGATGCTTAAGTGGTGTGCTGGGGGGTACGGGAGGGTCCAGATCATTAATTTGTGTCATGGATACATCATCCCCTGTTCTTGCGTGCATGCCCTCATCTCTTCTCCCTTCCCTCAATCTCACTTTTTGAGTTGAAGGGTGCAGTAACTGGATCCAGGGGCTGCGGACTGGAAAGGGGTCAAATAAAAATTAGCCAGGGGCCTGAGTTTCCCCATCCCTGCCCTAAAGCCTCAGGGACAAGAAGGAAAACTAACCAGATTTTAAAACATGGGCCAAAAGCCACTTACCCGCAGTAGTGGACTTCAATGGGACAGTTCCTGAGTAACTGGTTTGTGGATCATGGCCATGATTTTAAAGTGAATCACAGGATTTTTGATGCCAAAATTGTGATAGTTGAACATTTTGACTTGTCCATCCTGCTGCAGTCTTGGGACAAGGCTTAGGTTGTAAACTATACTCTCTCCTAAGTGCTCTGCACCCTGCGGGACCATTGTTTTTCAGCCGGTTGCTGATGGCTGCTGAACTCTTTGGAAGATCTTATCCATAGATAGGTCTTTGTGCTTTTAATTGCAGCTGGAACTAGACAGGAAATCTGTGCAAGTTGTGAAAAACTGGCATAAAAATAGTCCCTGTGGCTCTACTGACCTCAGGTGAGCAGACACATTCTTAATTAGCTTAAGCTTCTACAGGATTATCATTTATTCATCTGACCATTACAAATAAGGATAAATGCAAAACGATCAATTGAATAAAACAATCATCCTGTAAGTAACCTTAACGTGTAACAATTAATGCTAAGTGTGGAGAACTCAAGAAAGGAGCACCATGGCCCTGATCCTGAAAACACTTTACACAGATGCTTATCTTTATGTGCTGCAGCACTGGCTTCCATGGGATTACTGTAAACTTAAGATGCACATAGATCTTTGCAGCAGGACCAGCATCCAGACCACTAGAATAGAAAGAAAGATGTGTTTGCTAAAAGTAGTAGTTCAATAGCCAATCCCAAGTCAATGGTCAGGTTTTGAGTTTCAGGTTGCTAGCTCTTGACTCTGTTCTAGACTTTGCAGAATCAGGAAGGAACCCACTATTTGAGGGAGATATTGTGCAGATAGCACATTGGATGGGTTGATTATCTTGGGTGGGAAGAAGCACACAAGGGATTCTGATGAAGGAATAGATAACTGACATACAATGGCTATAGTAATATTTTGAGACAGAAGGATGCCAAGTCACTTTTCTATGATTGCCATCCTCTCTGTCTAGAAACTGTATTTATATTCTCTGAGCACCTCTCTCTTTTCCTGAGTATGCTCAGAGTTACAGTTTTTGCCATTGTATTTGCTAGTATGTTCTGCATATTAATTACCCTTGGAGTGAAGAGGTTTCCTTCTGCTCCCTTGGAACATGTTCCTTTCTTAACTTTCTCAGCTCTAGCTTTTGAAACTGGTAACTTTTGGATCCAGCATTATCAATGAGTCAAAGATAAATCACTACTAAAACTTTAGGCTGCTAAAACTTTTTCTTCAAAACATGGGCCTTTAACAGACTCCATCCCTTATCATCCCAATTGCTGCTAGTGCGTTTATCTTCTCATCCCACCAGAAATGTTTAAAAACCTAACCAAAGCCAGTTTAGCTTTCAAGGACACCAGTTCTACAGTGTACTCCTCAACTGCTCTTCAGTTTGGAAAACATTAATGGGAATCACAATACTTTTTTATCCTTGTTTTTAAACCCGCAGAATTGCCTCCCCAAAGGCAGTATTTTGGGAAGAGCACCCACAGCTTTTGATATTCTAATCTTTAAGGTTAATATTCAAACCAATTTTATGGGGCATTTCAATTAAAACCTCAAACAAATGTTATCAGCATTCTATCTCGGCCTCTTAGTGGGTGGGCATAGTGTGGGGAATAGGTCCCCTAAGAAGTAAATTTTATTATAAATCTGTAGCTTTGAATAGCAGCATCAGATCTTGGCGGTGACTGTTTTTACACAATCACAGTTAATCTGAATCATTTTTTAACCCAGATCCATTAATTCAGGGTTATTATTCAGGAGTAACTTTACTCGATCATTTTTAATCAGGAATAAGAATTAATCCTAATTTGCAGTGTGAACAGGTTAATCTGGATTAAGAGTCACAAGGAAGACTGTGAGATCCCATGGTGCAGTGCAACCAGATTTCAGCATCCTCTTCCACTCTGATTTCTGGGAGTACATTGGCAGCAACAGATACAGCCGTCACCTTGCAAAATGGAGGGGTCTTCATCTTGACGTGGTGGATTTTAAATATGGTGTGTCTAGCAGAGACTGCTGGAGAAACTGTGAGATACCACAGAGACATGGATTGCTAGAGGGGAGATATATCTATCTGCAGTCCTCTATGGTGCCTGGGACTCAGTCCAGATTAACCATTCACACGATCACTAATTTGGATTGAGTTTAATCTGCATTAAAATAAATCCTTGAAAATTAGGTTTCCAGAACCCAGTTTAAATTTTGAACCTGGGGTTATTAATTCAGACTAAAGTGTTTACACAATCAACTTAATCAGCATTAAAAGCTGCTTAATTCGGATTAATGCTCATGTAAAAACAGTCAGTACGATCAGCCAGTGAAAACTGGTTACAATGACAGCATGGTGCTTGTACTTTGCAATCCTGTTGAAGCATTTGGCTGGGTAAAGTTCTGTGTCACCAAAACTGTGAAATGCTCCCTCCAAGGCTTGGCCAGTTTCACTTTATGTATCTCAATTCTGTATGGTTTGCATAAAACAAAAAAGGTCATGTTTGGTTGTTTATGTTGTTTATTAAAAGAGCAGCTAGAAATGATTAGATGGCAGCAACCATCAAATGTGTGCTCTGTTGAGAAGTGACCTAAGAAGCCTATTGTTTGTGTGTTCTTTACTGTGTGTTTGAAAGGGAAGTCTCATGTTGGCAACATGCTTCGACATACACAGGCGCCCTTACAGAGCATCCCCCTACCTGTGGAGAGGGTATGAGCAGTCTGAGTTCCTGGCAGCTACTGAATGGTGTCTCCGTCTGAGGTAATAGTCAGGAACCCTTATCAATTTTTCGTCCTCCCCTTAAGTCTCGTCCCTCATCTATTCCTTTAACATGCCCACACCAGGTACCTCTTGTGATTCACAACTTGATTAATTCCATGAGCCCCATAAACTTTATTTACACTGTGTATATAAGAATGTGAGTGATAGGAATGAGGAAAGAGGAAAGGGATGGGGTGGGGGGGTCAGGAAAAGTGTCTGTCTACTAAACAGTCCTCTGATGCATACAATCCCTGTGGCTGGCCATTTCTCCAATTGATCCAGGGAGTCCTCCCACCAGCAACCTCAGCCAGGCCACCGACCTACAAACTGGAGAGTGATGTAACTTCCTGATGTATCTAGTGCAGGGTTAGTCTGGCTCTGTCACTGTTCCTGCCAACCAGCTGCACCTTTATCTGGGCCTTCCGTAGCTGAGCAGTGTTTTTCTTTTATCTGAGCTACTAGGCCAGGAGTCCTCTTACATTCTGAGGTACCAGGCTAGGGCCTGCTACCTGCTCCTTGCAGGCTCTCTGGGGGGAGCAAGGGCTTGCGGGGAGAAACAGAGGCATCTCCCTCTGCCACACTCTCCTTGCAGCCTGCTTGCCTCAGTTTCTCCCTCCTTGGAGCAGTACCTTTCACCAGCTCGGGCAGGAGCCTACCCCAGAATATGGTCTCTTACTTCCAGGTGCAGCTGCTCAGGGGTTATTTCTTGCTCCAGACAATGGAAACCCAGCCTGTGCTCTGCTGGGAAAAGCATCACGCGTTTGGGAATCCAGATAAATTCCAGGCTTAACACAGGCCCTTTTTACATGGGCGGCACCCACGCATGAACACCCAGAAATCTGGGTGTTCATGCGTGGGTGCCGCCTATGTATATCCAGTGGCAGGGGGCAAAGGAGGCATGCATGCATGCTCCCGCGCACACACAAGCACACCCACCTCCATCCATCCCCCACGCATGGTGCAACTGGTGAAAACGGCGGTTGCCCCATGCATGCTGATGGGTGGAGGTAGGTGTAGATGGGTGTGCGCCCATCTACACCCTCCCACCGCAAACCGACCCCCGCACTGTACAAACTCCTGGTCCCTACACCAAAAAGCTTAGATTTTTGTTTAATGACAAGGCAGAACAGGCATACGAAACAAATGAATGTATGAGTTCTCCTAGCTCATAAATTCACAAACCCCCAAATACAACACCCCAAAGTCCCCTGTCTTCATAAAAGAAAAAGCAGAATTGATGAGAGAGTACCTTTGGTGAGCTCACATGGGTACAAAGCAAACTAAAATGCAGTAGAGAGAAAACGCCTACAAAGAAAAGCAGGTAGAAAGCATAAAGCATTGGAAAACATGCATGAATAAGAAAAGGGAACAGTAACAAGTGTTCTGTTCATAAGCTAGTTTAAAACCTCAATTTAATTAGTAACTGTATTTTTAAAATTAATTGACATGTGTAGGGTCTATATAAACACTGGAGTAGAAGGTACCAATCAACGGGACACCTCGGCATTCAGCTGTAGAGCCACATACTTAAATCATTGCAGCCATACATGGCTAATGTGTACAGAGAACATCCATCCTTACGTTTCATTCAGGTAATATCCTTACTCCACTCAAGCTATGCTTTGTGGAGGAGCTGGGAAGTGAAGGGATGGGGATGATGCGTCTTAGCTTAAATCAGCCCCGAACGTAACCTGCAGAGGTGGGGAACCTCAGGCCTCCAGGCCAAATCCAACTGCAGCAGTTTTTTTCTAATCCCCCTTTCTAATCCATGCATCTGGCCTGTGGATCTAGTTGCTCCCTTCAAGCACTGAAAGAGTGAGCTCAGAGGATACAGCTCAGGCATGAGGGTATGATGCACTCAAGTGTCGGGGATGGGCTCATTCATAGAACCATGTTATATACCCTTCCTTCCTTCTGAGTACACTCATTAAGCCCCCTACTGCCCTTCCCTTTGATCTGCCCTATAGAACTTGGACTAATTTTCAATGCCTGCTGAAGGGAAAAGATTCTTCACTAGGGTGGCCAGATATGCAAATTTTTAGGACGCTTATGAGAAATACAGGTTGCAGGGCTGCATTGGTGCCAATGCAGCCCTGCAACCTGTATTTTTCATACGTGTCCTCAAATATGCATATCTGGCCACCCTATTCTTCACTTCTGCTTAGACTGACCTCTCTCAATTGATCCATCAATGTGGGATTACCAGAACCCTGCCTCCTTTACTCATGTCCCTAGTCCATTTAGGGACCCAAAGAGCTGGATATATTGGAATTATGCTACCTAGAGGTCCATTCCTCTACATTTAGAAATCTCCAGGCTGAGGCCATTCTGTGGGAGCCGTGCAGCTTCTTTAAGGAGATGGAAGGGGGTGTAGGTGTAGGATCTGGCGAATTGTATGTAAGTGATGCATACAAAGAGCCCAAATTCTATTGCTGCTGTGACATCAATGAACTATGTATGGAGCAAAGGTATTTGGGCAGCCTGTGAGAGAAGAACAGTCCCTGAAAGGGGGAGACTATTTGGGTTATATTGTCTTCAGTGTGATATTGGAGATTCTTAGATACCAATAATAGTTAAATTGATTTGGGCCAGAATCTTCCACTGAAAACCTAGCCTGAGCAATGTTTGAGCTCCAGGTAAGTAGATGTGTGTGTTTGGGGGGGCTCACAGATTGGAGCAGCAGCAGCAACTGCCTGGCCTTAGGATTTTCAGCAAGGAAGGAACTGGAGGAGCCAGAGGGCAGCAGGAGCCAGTAGTACCCTGTTCCAGGCAAGCTCCAACCTTCTGCTAAACCTCTGTACATCCACCAACACCATGCAAGCATGGCAAGCCCCTGCAGAGCCGGGGTGGACTGAAGGGGATGCAGAGAATAATAGACACAGTCTACAGAGCCACGTCTGTGAAGAAATGCACAGGTTCTGATGGAAAAGGGGGCAGGGTTCTGCTTTTTGTGAATAAACTATTATGGGCAAGTTCTAGTCTCCACCTCTAGTGTAGGGTGATGGTGTGCCTGGAGCGGAAAGCAGTTCCCTCTCCTCTAAACCAGCATGACTAATGACCCTCCCATTCATCTGCATGGATAGAGTCAGAAATGTGCTTCCATTGCAGCTCGTGACCCTCACTGACGTGGACTTAGGGTGTTAACAAACAAGATGATTGCCCATACCAGGTGGGTGTCCACTTTCTTGCATGCCGGATACACTCTGGGAGGGGGAGATAACCCTGGCAGGGCCAGGTTGGGGCACTAAACCAACGTGGGCCCGACTGGGCTGGCCAACAAGCCCTTTGCCGCCCCACTGCCTGGCGGAGGAATGGAACAAACGCATGGCCAGGTGGCCCTGCCCCAGTGCGCCCCCAACCTCCACCATGATGGGCAGTCATGGTGGCCAGTCACAGGCAACCACGGCAGCATGGAGGCCCACAGCCACCAGCAGGGGATGCGGCTGCAGACACACATGCTGGCTCGCGATGGCCCACATTGGCTCACCTGGGTAGCCCTTGGCCCAGGCTGTGGGCCCAGAATCAGCTGGGGGGACCACATCTGGGCCAGCTGCCTACCCAGGCTGGGGTAGCAGCAGGGTCACAGCTGGCAGCCTAGTAATAAATGTGACAGAGTCTCTGGCCCAGGCAGGCCATAGCGGGGCACAGTGGGCCCCCATCATGTTTATTATCACCCACAGTGACAGACAAGAAACATTTTTAAAGCCTTTGTTGATATCACAGAAAATAATTTTAAATTGTTCACCTCCTGGAGTGATAGCTCGCAAGAAAGAAACAGCTGCAGCAGTGACTTCTTCTTCCGATGGTTTTCCATGGCTGTAAGTTGGGGCAGGATACCGAGAAACGGGGAGTTGGTGGAGGGGATCGTAGTGGAGAAGAGTGCTTGCCCTTAGGCTAATCATGCCAAACCTGTATGTAGGGGCTGTGTGGAAGCACAACAACTACACATAAAGGGTTGCCTGGTTTTTAGGCTGTACACGCTAAACACGTGAGTGGGGGCTGCATGGACCAAACCCTGATTCCTGGGGGCTGTCAACTCGCTTGTTAATATCCTCTCTGGTTAACTAGCCCTCGGAATCTATGCCATTTACTTTGTGCAAAGCATACCTGATGGCTGGTCTCATTAATGGCCTGTGTCTTCATGAATGAGGAGAGGAAGGATAACTCATAAGTGGCATTAATGGATGAACATAAATATAACAAGGGATTGGCCGTCATGTAATTATCTTGATCTACCTGTCATAGACATATTACAGATTATACACACAAACATGTTTATTTACAAAGTCCTAACAATATAGTAAGTCACAAGATTTATCATCTATGCAATGAGAGCTTCAACTCTCATTTCCAATCTGTTGTTTGCAGATCCCCATCACTTGCTACAAAATGCCCCATTTGTGCTGAAATTTCTAGGCTCGGTTTCATCACATTCCCCTCCGCCACCCCACAAAAGAAAACATTTTTTCAACCACTTGTATGCTCTGGGAGAAGGGAAATGATTCCATTGAAGAAAATAGACCAAACCCTCATTGTCCAGTCTGATTTTGGTTCAGATGAATTATTTTTTACTGTGTAAATTATATCAAAAAGGGCACTTAAATTCTCAAATAGATGTATGTACACAAACAAAACCTGCCCCCCAGAAACTAAAGGTTTCTGCCCCCCAGAAACTAAAGCCGCAGGAGCCTGCTGGAGGTTTATTCTATTCTTACCTGCCTCGCTGCTGGTGCGGGGGGCTCTTGGGCTTTGCCGTCGGCAGGGGGGTGCTCCGCTGTTGCTCCTGCCGCCGCTGCTGCTGACACCATCCCCGCCGTTGCTGCTGCTGCCACTGCTGTTCCCTTGCTGCTGGGACCTGCAGGGGAAAAGAAGAACACAGACAGTGAGTTGTGGGGGAGAGGGGGGGAACGCAGAGGGCAGCCACGTGGGCTGACCTGTCACCTCCCCCCCACCCGGAAGTAGCTGGGGGCATAAAGCCCCAGGGACAGCGGCTGAGCCGCAGGGCCGCGGCCAAAGGGCGTGGCACTTTTTGGGGCACTTTGGGGGGCTGCAGGGGGTGGCAGGGGAGTTATTGTTTGGTTTTCTGTGTGGGCTTCTGTTTATTCAGGGCTAGGGTGGTAGGGTGGGGGTTGTAGGTAAGGGGGGGTTAAAA
>QEPC01003278.1:1728736-1740333 GCA_003113815.1 Sphenodon punctatus
CCCCAGAGCGGCTCCTGCGGTCTGCCGGGGGTGCCTTCCTGGAGGTCCCCCGTGTTAAGCGGGGGGCCACGATGGAGAGGGCATTCTCGGTGGTGGGACCGCGGCTGTGGAACTCCCTTCCGGAGGAAGCTCGCCTGGCCCCTAGCCTTTTAACATTTCGGCGAAACTGTAAGACCTGGCTGTTTGCCCAGGCCTTTGGGAGGGAGGGTGGGGAGGGAGGTTTTTAGTCCCCTACCCATTTGTTTTTTGGTGTTGTCTAGCCCTGTTTTAATATTTAATATTTAATATTTGATTGTTTTAGATGTATTTTATTGTATTTTATTGTTTTAATGTTGGAAGCCGCCCCGAGCTGCGTTGCAGGAGGGGCGGGGTATACATTTATAAAATAAATAAAATAAATAAATTCATCCTCCTCCCATTAAAGTCAATGGGTCAGGAGCTCAGGCATAGGCATAAACATCAATGGACAAAGGACTGAACCCCTAAAGGTGTGCATTACCAGCAGATAGGAGAGAGCTCCCCAGACTGTGGGCTGTGAGCCAGCTGGGGTGATATCATCTGAAGATAGGGCTCTGATCCCAGTAGACATATTTTTTGCAATTCCTGGTTGCTGCTTGGAGTGGTGGGATTCTGTTTAAGAAGGGGAAGGGTTAGGCTTCTTTTTCGTTTTAGGCAGGGAAGAGGTTGAAATCAGGAGGAGGAAATTTAAAGAAGAGTTTGTTCTAGCAGGGACAAGGTGTCAGAGGCATGAGGTGAAAGGCAGACAGGATGGGGTTGTACAGTGGGGCTGGAGAAGATAAGGGCAGGGACCAGAAATGCAGAGCAGAGGCTAATGGACCTAGAGCAGGGATAAGGGCTAGAAATGGGGGAAAGAGGAGTTGCTGCACACAGTTTATATCCTGGCTGGCAGCCAACAGGAAGCAGGGCGGTGTGGCAGAAGCTGGAGACAGACAGGAGAAGGGGTGCGGCCAGGGCAGCAGAATGAAGCCCCTTGGGAAAGGGGCTGGGCCAAAGGCAAGCTGTGGCTCCAAGAACCCTGGTAACAAGGGTTAAATTCCCAGGCTTTGAAACAAGGGGAAATTAAGGCTACTAAATGAAAAGTGACCATTGCATTTATATCTCTAGGCTGCTCTCATACAGCCATGTCTGTTAATACGTCTGTGTATTACGGGATAAGGTAGAGAAGAGGTGGACCAAGGGTGGTTTGCAAGCTCTTCATCTGCACTCCACTGCCCTGGCCTCCTGGCCTGTCTGAAAGCCACCCTTCTCCTCGAGCTGGCAAGGGTGGAGCTGTGCTGCTTTGGGAGTTTGACAGGAAGCTGTACTGAGCCAGGAAAGGAGGGTTGAGGTCGGAAGCTGTGCTCCCCTGCCAGCTATGAAGCCCTGCTGCCTGGGGAGCAGGGAACTGTACTGCCCTGACCTTTGGGGGCAGGGGGGCCGTGCTGCCTGGAGTGGAGGGGAAGCTGAACTGAGCTGGGGAGGGGGGGGGGGGGGGGGGGGGGGGGGGGAGTCATGCTGCCCCACAAGCATGTGTATGAGAGAGAAAGGGTGTGATTATCTGTGTGTGTGTGTGAGAGAGAGAGAGTCAGTGGGTGTGACTGACTGTGTGTATAACTCTGTGTACATGTGTGTGAAGGCTAGACAGAGATGTATAAAGTGTGGCTCTTGGCCATATGAAAATCCTGATGTGTGACTCTTGGAGTTGGGAATTTTGCCCACCCCTGCAATAAGGTATGCGAGCTGAAGCTGTCATGGAGGAGAATCTTAGCTTAACTGGTGATTTCCTGGATATTGAGAAATTGCACTGATAGGAAATGCGCCTGAGTAATCTTAACTGTAAGCTACGTGTGCTTGCGCGTGTGTGGGTTTTTTAGAGTGATTTGAAGAGGGTCAGAGTCCTCGCTAGTGTAAACAGATGTAATCCTACTGATTTCAGTTTATACCAGTGAAGGATCTGTCCCTGTGCCTTTTGATTCCTTTTATGATTTAAACCATTTACCCAGAATCATTTCAAAACTGCAATGAGATCTGGCAAGTTGTGTGACTTGCTGTGATATTGCCTCTTGTTTGGTTGCAGTTCAAGGCCAAAGGCCTCATGCCTTAGCAACATCATTGGAGGTGGTGATATGTTTATCTGGCACTGAGCTTGCTTAAGTGGGATGGGGCAGACTGCACTGACTGATCTTTGCACTGAACTTGATCCAAGGATAAGTTGGGGGATGGGAGAATAGGGATGTGGATGAGGGAGGTGATATAGACACTCTTCCGGTGAATTTCAGCACTGTTTGGTAAACTGCACTCTTGATGAGAATGTTGGGTTTTTTTGTTTTGTTTTTAACTTTAGTTTAGTTGACAGCCCTACACTGATGCCTTCTATATATCCACAGAGCTGGCAGAGGCAGTACAAGTTTTCCAGGCACCTTCCCGCTCCATGCGGATACAATCTTTGGCATCTGCTGAGCTTCTGAAGCTGGGATTCTAATTGCTACCACCCCAAAGGAGCATTCTTGTTTGAACTGCATTAAAAATAGGCCAAGAAACACTGGATCTGATGAATAACTGAGAAGAGGCTAAAAAAAAACAGGCAAAGACTTAAGTGACTGGAAATGTTTGCGCTCAGAGAAAGTATTTGCTGCAAGGAGAGTGACAGTTGCAAAGTTTCAGTCTTTTTGCGGATGGCGAAGTTCATGTTGAAATATGGTTAGTTTACAATAGCCCCAGCTGATCCCAGCACTCAGCTCTCCCACCCTCCTAAACTTCCAGCCAAATAATTATATGAAACATTCTTTGTATGGTTTTGTGGTGTTATTTTTTTAATGCCCCTGCAGAATGACTAGTGTTGTGTTTCAGCACTCGGTTACCGTGTTAGGGGGGAAGCCAGTGCCAGCTCATCTTCTCTATTCATCTCTAAACACATGAGACGCTGCACAGAAATGTTGCTTCTTAATAAAAAGGCTGGAGCATACATAATTTATGCTGTGGTAGGGAGTGCTGACATGTCACACAGGACATTTGCACCCTGTTATTCCAGTCGGCATCTGCAGGTCAAGCTGCGTACTAACAAATCAGGCTACACATAGAGTAAGAGCTGCTGAAGGCATGTCAGCCTGGTGTGAAACGCCACATAGATACAGTGATTAGAATGCTCTCTTGGGTGTGCAAAGCTATCATTGGTTAATTTGCTGTCACTACAACATTCTTTTGGGATTGGTGCAGAGAGATGTTTGGCTTTCAAGTTAATGACACTCTGCTTCTGTAGTGTGTATCAGTTGAGAATTACAATGTCAGAGTAGCAGCTAGACCACACAGCAAACTTTTTGTGGACAATCCAGAAATAGCTCTGATATTATTTCCATCTCACAGATGAAGAAACTGACGCAAAGAGGGATAGAGACTGAGTGACTTCTAGGCAACCCAGCAAGTAAAATCGTGATTAAGACAGGAACAGAAATTAAAACTGGCTTCCCCCCACCCCCGAGAACTTCACGCCTACTACTACTCTGCCACACACCCCAGACTCGCCTACTCCCTGATATGTCTTTGCCGCTTCTCCCATGTGTTCCCCTATGCCTGGAACATATATGCCAGCCTCTCCCCAGGCATATATGATCTGCTCCCTCCAGGCCTTCAAATTTCTTCTAAAACAAGCTTTCCCTAGCTCCTCAACCCCATAGATTGCTCATTTATGCATCGACCTACACCCTCCTAGCCTCCCTTCAGGCTCCCCTTCCTCCCCTGTAACAAAGCTAAGCACATACCCCTCCAGCTGCTCAGTTTCATGACTGTATTCCCACCTCTCCCTACGTTATCTTCCCCCTTGCCCATTCTAGATTGTAAGCCTCTTGGGGCAAGGACCTATCTCTTCAGCACCAGGCACATTGCTGCCACTCACAGATTATTAATAATGCCGTTTTAAGGTTTGATACATGGGAACATGAATTGTATCTAATCCATTTTAACTAGGTGGGACATATAATAAAAGCTACTGAATATGAACTGAACCCTGTGGGGACACTTTTTATGGCAAAAGTGGCTTTTCCAAGTATTTCCAGGGGCTCAGTACAGGTTAACTGGTACATATTAATTAGTATGATTTAATTAAATCAGAAAACTCCATGTGGACCTGCTTCTGGTCCAATCACCTACGTGTCGGATGGAATGGTAGCCCTGTGGAAGGCTCTTGCTCTGTTGTGTTGGAATAGCAGGCACTGCCCCAGAATGCCTCTCTACTGTGCGACATTACGGTGCAGTTTTGGTGCAGCGATGGAACTTGCAAAACGGCACTTGTGGGTCTCTGTAAATTGGATCAACTGCTTCTGCTTTGGCCGAGGTTAACACTCCTTTGTCACGCCTGCTTGTTCAAAGCTGATGCAGAGCCCACTTGCTGAGCAGATGGGGGCTCCTGTTCTTTTTTTTCCTTCCTTTTTCTCTCCCCCGCCATATTAAAAAATATACACAAAACCACTTGGGTTTAAGTACTGCTAATGAAGTGACAAAAACACACACAGAGGCCAATACCAGGCAAATATTTATATTTATTTATTTATTTATTAATTATTTGGGTTTGTTTTGTATCTTCCCCCTTCCCTGAAGGCTCAGAGCAGCTTGCAGCATAAAACATACAAAAATGATAAAACCCAGTAAAAATATGAAACTATCTAAAATTCCAATTATAACTATTCCCACTGCTACTCCATGAGTCTTATCCCTGCCTGCCAACAACCTGGCCAAATAAGTAGGTCATACATTGCTTCCAGAAAATGCTCAAGCTTTGTCCAAACTCCAGGGGAAGGGAGTCCTGAAGGATGTGGAGCAGCCACCAAAAATGCCTCTCTGAGCCACCCTTCTTGGATGGACTTGGACCACATTTACACCTGCAGCGGCAGCCGGCCTCACACAGATTTTGTCTCCAGGAGAAACTGTGAGAGCCAAAATCTGTGCAAAGTTCGGTTGGTGTGAAAGCCACACCCCACCCCACCCCGCCCCGCACACGGCTTTGCTGGAGATCACCCAGAAGGGTACAGAGCTGGATTTCCCTGCTCTGTACTCCATTCCAGGTGATCTTGGAAGCCACGCAGGGGGCTTTCACACCGGCTGAACTCTGCACAGATTTTGGCTTGTGGGAGTCAAAATCTGCACACCGCTGCAGTTGTGAATGTGTCTTGGTGCAATGATGGAACTTGAAAGGAAGTGACCCTGGCTGACCTTAGGGAGCCTGACGGAGCATAAGGTTGGAGGCAGTCCTTTAGATATGTAGGGCCTGAGCCATTTGGACTTTATAGGTCAAAACCAGCACCTTGAATTGTGCTTGGAATGCTCTTAGAAGCCATTGAAGAATTTGGGGCATCAATGGAGGGCCCACATTATTGCCTCTGTCTGTGGATTCCCCACCCATGCCACTAGGGTGGCAAATAGGCATGGGCGAACAAAATGCGGTTCGGATGTTCGGTCATTCGGTTTGGGTTCGATGGTTCGGTTCAGCCGAGTTCGGGTTGGCCGAACTTGGCCGAACAGTCAAAAATAGCGCTACCGAAACCGAATCAAAATTGAAACAGAAACCTAATTTTTGACCCTGAAAAGATGTTTTTTCTGCCCCCTAACTCATCCGAACATGACTGAACTGTTCGGTCATTCAAGAGTTTGGTTCGGACATTCGGTTCGGACGTCCGCACAGACCACGTTCGGTCTGAACTCCAAACATCTGAACCGCGTTCGCCCATCCCTAGTGGCAAAAAGGTTAAGGTTGTCCCTGGCAGATGGTATAGTGCCCTATAGGATTCTGTCTAAGCCAGAGGCACTCCCAGGCAGCTGGTTAAATTGACTCAGCAGCTGCTTTACACCACTAGCCCAGTGAAGCCAAGAACTGGACCTATGCTATGCAATTTATGCTGAAGCACAGTCCGTGTACCTGCCCCTTTAAAACACACAAAGAAAGTTTAATTACTTGCTCACCTCCCTCTCCCTCAGTCTGCTTTTGACAGGAAACTGACAGGGGAGTGGAGGCTGGGGATATAACTCCTAGTGTCTGTGGACAAAAATATCTGTCAGTTTAACATAGGCTGTTGTCAATATTCTAGCATTTCAGAAGCACTTGTGAGACCAGGCTGTTCCTGGAGGGTGTAACTATAGACCAGTGTTGGGGGTGCAGGGGTAGTAAACACAGCAGAATACCTCGGGTAGAAATGTGTGATCAGCTCTGCATATCCCAGATATTCCCTTCTGCCCCTAGTAAACAAGTAATAGAGTAGAGGCCCAGTTGTACAGACCTAGTTTGCATGGCCTGGCCCAACAGTATAAACAATACTCCTTGTTTATGGGATCAGGTGCACATGGTGAATCCATTTCCTGTATCATTCAGTAATGGAGCAGGGCTGCCTATTATAAGAGCATATGCTATATGCTCCAAGTGGAGGCACAGACATGAAGGGCATCTTCACAGCAAAGAGCTGCCTTAGGGTAACATAACATCCTCCATGCTGGTGGCAAGGTGTGGCGTGGCACACAGGGAACATCTCCTAGCAGGGTTCCACACAGACGCTGGAACAAGTGGCAACACTCCCCTGATCAGCCCGCAGCAGCCATAGCTGGAGAGAAGCCTGCACTGCTGCTAACAGGAATCAGTGCAGTAGCAGCCCTGTTTAGACAGAGACTAGGATTGCTTTGGGAGGAACCATTGATTCACACACTCACAGGTGCAATTCTGCCCTATTATAAAGTCATTGGGAGTTTGGTCATTGACTGCAAGGGGTTCAGGATTGCAGTCTACATAGTCCCTGTAGAAGCAGTATGCACAGGCAATTTCTCCAGTTGTTCAAAGGTTATTATAAGCAAACATTTATATAGCGCAAGCAATGTACCTGGTGCTTTACAAAGTAATTGAATAGCCACGGTCAGTTTCCAGTGCTCACCTCATGTGGTTTTGAGCCCGACACTCCCATAGGCCAAAATGGGAGCATCAGGCTCAAATCCATATTTAGGTGGCAACCCTGCACATGGGAGTTCAAATGATGCATGGGCTGTTCTGCAGACAAAATCCCTGGAAACGCCCCAGCCCCTGCCCTGACTGTGTTCTTCACATACAACATTTACCTCAGGACAGAGCTCCCCTGCAGCTAGAGTTGCCATCTTGCACCAATTCACCCTGAGAGTCGGACTCCTGTAGACCAACATGGGAGTCTCTGAGTGAAACTGCAAGACGTAGCAGTGATCTCAGAACGCCGGGAGCAGTGAGCATGTTCCACAGTCAGCTGCCCCACTGTCACTTCATTTCATCATTTTGGATGAACTTGCCTGAAATGTTCACCTTTCCTTCTCTTTGTGGTTACCTGGTCATTTGTTAACCAGGGCTTCCTTTTGCAGTGGATCACTCTGCTCTTGGAATTCTGCAGTGGCCAACAATCATGAAATTCTGACCAGTTTCTTTTGAAGGAAGCCCTGAAACTGTTACCGCAGCTGTTTTCATTTTAAATTTTGCCAGGTTAGTGCTCAGTCAAAATAAATGAGCATTAACTATTCCCATAGTGATTCCCAAATGCCATGGTTTTGTGCACCATGCGCTGCCCTAGATGGGTCAACATTTTTACCTTGCCAGCTAATGTCTCGATCAACGGGAAGGGCAACCATTACACACTGGTTTGCTTTCTAGATGGAGCAAAACTCAAGAACAGCTGTGGCTGGAGATAATCCATACAGCCGAAAATGGTGTGATTTGTGCATTTGAATTCTGATTTTAGTGTGAGCAGAATCCTGAGGGGCAAAGACATTTTTTAAAAAAATTATTAACCCTTACAGCCACTGGGTGCCACTATTGGTTTGCTAGGTTAATTGACTGCCCAAAGAAATCAACATGTCAATGACTCCTGTTAAATTCTGAGGTGTGGAATTCACAGTAATCACATCAAAATCATTTTTAAAGTATGCAAGCTACCTGGATTTCACCCCAACTCTCAAAGATGTGGTCCCACTCCCTCCCTCCCTCCCAGCTTGTCTGTGATAGGAGAAAGCAGAATTGCCACCTATGTTCCTTAAAAATGTGCATAGCAGGAAGGTACCTGGGTCCATCATGAGAGCTTACTCAAGGTAGCTAGCACTATGTAAAACCCAGTGAAGGCAAGTCACAAATAACTTGCTTCATAGGTAAAAAACTGAGGCTAATCATGGGCGCGAGCACAGAGTGTACCTCCTGACTTGCTACAACAAATCAAAAACTAGGTGGTGTATCCAAGAGAATTACTCTCTCATGAGTTAGCCCTCTCAACGTAGATAGATATTTATTTAAAAGCGTGGGCAGAGGCCATTGCTCAACAAACAAACATATAAAGCAATACCAAAATCATTACAAGGAGTACATTATTGTAAAACTAACAAAATAACATAATTACATAGTTTCAAAAGTCCCTAAAAATATGCATAACCATAAATCCAATACAAAAGGATCCCAAGGAGTTTAATAGAAATGCAAAAGATAACTAATCCCAACCCCCAAAGGCTAAGGAGAGTCCAGCAGTGGTTTACATGCCAAAAAATTGGTCCTGTAAGTAAATACCTGCAATAAAAACAGGGCCATATTTTCAGTAACCTTCGGGTCCATACTGTTAAAGAGAGCAGAAAGTAAGGCAGAGTCAGACCTGCCTGGGAGTTTAGCCAGAGCGTCTCCCAAATACTGCTGTCTCGGGAGATCGTACAGTCGACAATGAAGGGCAATATGACCTACCGTTTCGACAGCCTGAGTGTCAAAAGGGCAAATCCTGTCTGCAAAAGGAACACCTTGACGGTGCCCTTCCAAAACCTGGGTTGGAAGAGCATTTAACCGTGCACAGAGCAGTAACCATTTTCCGTGTGGCGAAATTTTAGACAACAGATATTGGGCCGCTTGCCCAGGATCAGGGGCTCAATAAGGGTAAGCCAGCATATAGGGAGAATTTGCTATCTTGCCCATTTCCTGCTGTCTGTCAATACCCTGAAGTCTGATTAAAATTTCCTTATGGACAGAGGCCCAAGGTTTATGGGCCAAATATTCCATACAAATTAATAGGCTCTTAACTTTGAGTGACCAGGGGTTTTGATAAGAGTCCTCCCTCAAGGCCCTGAACAACTCTGAACCCTGAGGTGTCATAACTTTGACCAAGAACCAAGAAACACTCAATAGCATACTCCTGCCAGGTAACCTGGCCAGTCTCAACCCTAATAGCTGCATGGGGGGTCCCTCTAGATGCAAAAACCCAGCCTGCAAAGTATTAAATTTAATCCAGGAGACAGAAGGAGCCCATATCTCGGTAGCATACAGAGCCTGTGCCCAAACTTTAGCGTTGTGCCTTTGTAGAGCAGCTGAGAAAGCCGACCTCCCAGCACATGCAAAATATTCGAGGATAGCTTGGGACGGACCTTTGGAGCCAAGAGCACTCTCTGGTCAGGGGCCTTCCAAGACCCCGACTGATGAAACAGCAGTCCCAGGTAACGAAAACTTGCAACCTGCTGCAACTGTTGGTCGCCAAAAGCCCATCTATATGCTCTTTTCTTGTTTGAAAAGACCAAGACCTTTGACTTCTGGTAATTTATAGTCAGCTTGTTCGAGTTGTAAAAGGATGCAAAAGCCCAAATCTGTCTCTTAAGACCAATAGAGGTTTGCGAGAGCAACACAACGTTGTCCGCGTATAAGAGACAGCCCAAGATCTCGTGGCCAACTTGGGCGGAAAAAAGGATGGAGCCGCCATCTGTGCTATGGCATCATTTATGTACAAGTTAAGCAAAGCTGGTGCTAGTACACAGCCTTGGCGGACGCCTTTATGTGTACATACAGAAGGTGTCAAATGGCCTTGGCGATCAAACTTTACTGAGAGAGTGGAATTCTGATGAAGGGAGCAAATGAGGCTGAGCAATCTCCTATCCATTGACAAGCAGGATAATTTCCCCCAGAGTATCTCCCTATTAATAGAATAAAATGCTGCCCTCAAATCTAAGAAGGCAGCAAAGAAAGACCCATTACGGGCCATATATTTGGAGATGATGTGGTGTAGAACTAGGCAGAGCTCTACAGTGGATCGGCCATGCTGGAACCCGGCCTGTTCTATAGCTATAGTCTGCTCCCTCTGCATCCAGTCCGTGAGCCTCTGCAACAAGAGCTTAGCATAGATCTTTGCCATAACACAAAGGAGACTGATAGGCCTGTAGTTAGCCGGATCACTATTGGGACCTTTCTTAAGGATAGGGACTACTACTGCCCTACCCCAATCTGATGGTACTACCCCTATGTTATTGATAGCCGTGAATAAAGTGGCCATTACAGGAAACCACCAGTCCCCATGTGTTTTAAAGAATTCCAAATGCAGAAGGTCGTAGCCTGGTGATTTGCCATTTTAAAGGATTGAACTAAAGCTTCCACCTCATCTACAGTAACTGAAGGCCAAAGTGGTACTTCAGAGGTGCCAAAAAAAGAGTATATCTGAGGCCTGCCCTCAAGTTTGATGCTATACATCTGATGGAAATAGTCCAAATAATTGGATCAATAGGGGGTACATTTATTGTGAGAGTAGGAGAGATGCTACTATTAACAATCTGCCCAAACTCCTTGGAGTTCTTCTGTTCAGCTGCTACCAGGCCCATTGGTCTTCTATATATTGCTTTTTCTTGTTTTTGAGCAGCTTCTTATAATCGGTTTTAAGGGAAAAATATAAAGGGGGCAAGATGGCAAGGGCAGCATACCTATAGGCCTGATAGATAACGGTTAAATTGGCCCTAGCATTCCTACACTCCTCATCAAACCATGGCTTACTCTTACGCCTATTGGTATTTGAGGGAGGTGGATCCCCTTTTGCCGACCGTATATAAGTAGTACACTCGGCAGCAAACTGATCATAAAACTTCACTGTTTCTAATGTACCCTGGGTACCAAGAAGTAATCCATGGAGCTGAACAACAGCTGGAGCAGCCATCAAATCCGACCAGACACTTGCATAGGTTTTGTCCCATCTTGCTACCCTATGAACCTCAAATCCATCTCAGTTTAATTGCTCTGCTGGAGGTCTAATAATAGGGGAATCAATCAATTGCAAAACAAGCTCCAGCAGGACATGGTCGCTAAGAAGAACAGATCCTACTCTAAAATCAAGAACGTAGGATATTGCCCGAGAGGCAACCAGAAAATAGTCCACCGTGCTAGAGACCGATGATCCCAAATAGGTGAATTCAACCTCAATATTGCTAAACTCAGATCCGTTAAGGATGTGACAATCATGGCCAGCAATAAAGTTTGCTAGCCTGATGCCTGAAGTATTAATTCTATTGTCCTTAGAGGTTCTGGGCTTCAATCTACCTGAAAAATCTAGGGGGAGAGGCAGGGGCGGCTGGTGGGTTTTGAGGTTGGAGGGGCAGTAAGACCGACGGGCAATGGTGGGCGGAGCCAGGGCAACCGTGGGCGGAGCCAGGACAAAGGTGGGTGGCATAACCCAGAAGCAAGGAGTTCCAAGGGTTAATGTTGGATGGACATTACATTACTTAATCAAGCAATTTCAGTTAGGTTAGGCAGGTTATAATCACCTCCTCTGCCAGGTTTAAAAGCAGGCAGACAACCTTAAACCTCACTTACAAGCAGTTTTAGC
>QEPC01003278.1:1754172-1788127 GCA_003113815.1 Sphenodon punctatus
TGTTAGACCCCTTGTCTCTCCCTCTGTTCCCCTTCCTAAGTCTCTCCCCCAGCTCCTGTCTCTCAGATTGTAAGCCCTAGGGGCAGGGACCATGTCTATTTTATTACTTTGTAAAGTGCCAGGTACACTGCTGGCGCTATATAAATGTTTGTTAATAATAATAATAATAATTAATTAATTAATAATAGAAATGCCCCAGCCTTTATCCCCAATAATCTTCATCCAGTTTTATTACAATCTGCTGGGAAAATTCCAGGCTGGGTGGAGGTGGAACTTGGGAGGCAGGTTTGAGCCCTGACAATTGTTTTTATCTTAATTAAACACTGAGGCTAAGCACTAGGAATCAGAGACTGATTCCTGATGCAAATGAGCCAGGTAGATACTTCCCAGAATTGAGTGTGCATCATGTGAACACATTAGGGATGATCACAGGAGAACCCAATTTTATCCTGGGGGGTATCATTTTATATGAGCAAACGCCTTTGAAATCCCTCCTTAATAGTCACCTACTGCCAAAGTCCTCCTTCCCCTTCTTCTAAACTCAGTCTCTGCACACCCTCCCTTAACAGAACTGTTGCCCCTGTCTCCGCTTTCTCTCTCTCTCCCCCCCCCCCTTTTTAGATTAGCTAAGAACCTGAGAAACACCATACTGGTTCAGACCAATGGTTCACCCAGCCCAGCATCCTGTCTCTGACAGTGGCCACTCTCGGTTGCTTTAAAGAAGTACCGAGCAAGTCAGCCCCGGGTATCTCAGGGACCGCCTCACCTTCCGCGTTTCAGGGCGGCCTCTTAGATCCGCTGGAAGCGCCTTCCTAGAGGTCCTCCAGTTGAAGTGGAGGTCCACCATGGAGAGGGCATTCTTGGTGGTAGAGCTGCGGTTGTGGAACTCCCTCCCGGAGGAAGCCCACCTGGCCCCAAGTCTACCGGCCTTTTGTCGGGCATGTAAGACCTGGCTGTTCTCCCAGACCTTCCGGGGTGGGGAGGGGTGGGTGGGTAAATGAGGGGTTTTAATTGTTGTGAAATTTACTGGTGTTTTAAATATTGTTTTATTTTTCTATGGAAGCCGCCCCGAGATGCCGTAAGGCATGAGGGAGGCGGCATATAAATGCAACTAAATAAATAAATAATGGGTGATCCCATTCCATGCTATTCGCTCCCAGCCCCACCAACTTGACAGATAGCCATTTATGGCCCAGTCCTCCAAGAATGTATTCAATTTTGGAATCTAGTTTATGTTATTGGGGATGTTGTAAAGGCCAATCAATGAGTTCTGCAGGCTAAGTGTACATTGTGTAAAAAAATACTTTTTTGTTTGTTTGAAACCTGCTCCCAATTAATTTTTACTGAAAGCTCATTTGGGCGGCAATCATGTACAGGGTGAGTTTGTTATGACAGCCTGCTTACAACAGAGCATAAACCGTCTGGAGAGGAAGAATTCTGACACTGAGAAACAGGGTGAGTGTTTGAATTCCTAATGGTGCAATCCCTGTCTGATCGCAGGGATTCCCTGTGCAGTCCCTGTGCCCAGCTCCTCGCTCACCTGCTGAGATGCCCTGCACTGCGAACCACTCACCTTAGTACCTTTCAGCCCCTGAACTCTGAGATGAGGGGCAGTGAGTCTCAAAACGTGGGAGAAGGGACATCATTTGCATAAAATTTACATATATACATATACACAAATTCAAAGTAGTTAATTGCTTAACAATGAGACTGGGCTGAAAAAAAGACATCTTTAAAAGTTCAGGGCTCTCGTATTCATATGTTAGCCTCTCTCATAAGCCAGACAAACCCTTGCCCTGCCAGTCTTTCTCCCCAAGCTCTGCTGCAACACTTCCCGTAGCTGCTTGGCCTCCACACCCCATGCCAAGTGAGCTTTATAGTTTATACAACCCTCCTTCTGCCAGTAAAACTCCCCCCTCCCCTTCCCTCCCCAAGCCATGTCTTCTCCTGTGTGGATTCTCTCTAACAGATGAGGTTCCTTCTGATAGATGAGCCTAATGGAGATGCTGGTCTGAAATTTTGTTATTGTTAATAATAACCTAATTAAAGAAATCACATCATCAGCCCCTGACAAGGCCCAGGTCTGGTGCCTTGACCTGCTGATTTTTTCCCAAAAGAAATATTTAGAAATGATAGCTTTACATTGATGTTCCCAAACAATGGGTGGGTGTGCACACGCAGGCGTGCATATGTGTGTTTGTTTTAAAAAATAAATTCAAAGACTGCAAGGAGAAGTGTAATTAAGGAGAGGACAATAGAAAGTCCCTTATCTATAGCATGGGAGGAGCTGCTTTTTTGAACTTGCCTGGAGAAACCTGCTTGGCACTTTCAGGCTGGGGAATCCAATTCATTGTCCCCCATTGATAGTTTGCACATTGCTCTCCCTCACCTCCCCCTTTCTAATGCCGGACTTTACAGCAGTTTTCTGGCACTGTGAGACAGAGAACAAAAGAGGTATGAAATCAGGGATGTCCTGGAAAATCCAGGACACCTGAGAGGTATACCACTCATCATAGGCAAATGGTGTTATTGGTCCCTGATACGCTCTCTGTTTGGTCCAGATGTGAGCTGGGTATTGTTGGAGCAGAATATGCTCTGGCTATGTCCACTCCCTGTCCTTGCATACAGTCTGGGGTGGGGTGGCAGAAGAGCTGGCTGTGTCACAGGAATATTAAGTGGAACAGATCTGGCTGCTTCCTAGCTCTTTTTCTATGCCAGAGCAGTAAAAAGAGGCTGGAACACAGGACAGCATATGGCCCATTAACTTCAATTGGAATTGTAAGCACACAGTGACTGTAGAATTGGAACCAAATGGGTAAACCTGGGACCTTGTTTTGAAAATCTTAGTTCAGTTTATTTCCGCGGGTCTGTTGTGCTGAGTAAAGCTTTGCAGCACCAGGTCACTGGTAACACTACAAGTGCAGCAGCGAGTTAGGGGTTTCCCTTAGAAAAATCAAATTCATTAAATAGATCTGGGTGAATTTCTAGGACTGAATATGTAATTGCCTTGTGCATGGTCTCCTTCAGCCTTTAAAACCTGTTGTAGCTGTTCCACTGTGCTGCGTGTCTCACGTAAGTGGAGGTTGGTTGTTTTGCAGGAAATTACCGTTTCATTAAGAAAATATACCTCTGGTTGATAAACCTTCTCAAAATGTGGAAGGTCTTTTGCTCTCATTAGACCACCCTACAAACTGTCGCCGTTAGTGGCACGCTTCTAAATTACAGTGTTCTAGGTAAGAGAAATTGCTCCGGAGCTCATTTAGCACCCCTGGGGAGATGACAGGAAGATATTAATCTTCCACTGCTAATCCGCCCAATGCTGCTGGATCAAAAATTGCCATTGATGGGGGTTCCACTATAGGAGATTCTGCATTGGCATTCACAATTCTAAACCTCCCTCCAAAATAGCATATAATATTAGGGAAACAAAAGGGCAGAAACAACTGTAACCTACTGTTTTGTGGTTTAAAATTGGGGCTGGGGGAGGAGCAGTTTTCATTTTATGGTGTAATCCATGTCAGCCCAGCAAATGCAGCAGAATAGCACTCCCCAGTCTTGCAAATATAAACCCCTTCAGTAGTCTCACTGCTTTCTGCAACCCCTCTTATTCCCTCAATCAGAAGTATTTGGGTCCGTGATAATTTATTCATGGAAAGGTTTGTGGAAAGAAAATGCACTTGTGTGAATAAGTGCTTGTGAGACTATTTGCACCAGAGGTGCCTCTGCAGCTGCTTTGAAACTTTATATTTTTCCAGGCCCTTTTACTGGTCAGAAAATGGAGGGGATTCTTTTTTGCCCAAGGTAGGAGGTGGGGGCAACAGACAACGCTGGCAGATGAGAGCATGAATTAGAGCAAGAGGTTTTGCATCTGTGGTTCTTGAGCATCTACAGATGAGTCTATTTGCCATACCAGACACCTCATAACTATTAAGAGTAGCCAAGTGAAACTGAATCTGTCTTTGGTAGGAGCGGTGGGTGTCCCTCTGAATAATCCACCAAACCCACCCAGCATACAGACCTGATTTTCTGTATTCAAAACAGACTAATTGAAGAGGGTCCAGGGTTTGCAGATAAGCTGCAAATGGAAAAGAAGACTCTTACTTATAATGCTTAGATCAACCAGACTTGGAACAGCAATAATAATGTGTGACTTGAGTGAGCAGTTGTATGACACAAATAACAATAAATATCTTTGGTGTCCAGTTTGCAAACAAAGCAGCAGGTAAAACACGTTTGTACAAACTATTCATTGAATGATTTGTAAATAGTGAGCACATCTGGAGCAGCCAAAAACCTTCTTGTGTCAGACTTGGGGGGATGTGATGGGCAATGTGACCCTCTGGCTGCTTAGTGTTGGGTGGCTCTGGCCCTTTGTGCTGCAGCCTGCAAGCCCTACTCTTTTCAATGGGACTTGTATTGGGATTCAACAGCTGGAGGATCACACCTGAGGGGAAATGCAGTGAACACAGGGCCATGATCACACCCTAAATAAGTGGGACAAGCTATTCACAATGAATAATTCAACGAGCTCCTCCAAGTCCCAGAGGCTCAATTCTCTTGCTGAATTCATAAACAAAACCCTGTCTTCTTGAGCAGGACTGGATCCAGAAGAGACAGACTGTTTCCTTTAGCCTCAATCCTGGAAGGAGGTCCCATGAAAGAAAATGGAGCTACACATGCTGAAACGTAAGCCCCTTTCTGGAGCAGGCTAGTGTGCCCAGTCCCTTGCAGGATTCAAGTTATACTATGCATCATTTCTACAGTGCTTTATAATCCAATACCTAGCTCATTCTCCCAGCAACCTCTGAATTAGGTCATGCCTATTCCCATTTCATAGATGGGGAGCTGAGGCTGACAGAGAGTGACTTGCCCAAGATCTGTGACTGTGTTGATGGTTAAGACAGAATTTGAACCCTGGTCTCTCAGATCCAGGTCCAACACTGTATCCACTTGGCTATACTGTTTAGGAAACAACTAAGCAGGGAAACTAATTTAGGCATATGAACTGCAAGCATATTTCTGCTTTTTCAGGTCTCCCAGGCCTGTCTCTGCTTGGCAAGTCACTGGCACAAGCCTGATCTCTCTTTCTGCTACTAAGAAAGGAAGAGGAGGACTCATTGCCCCTCTGGATCTCTCATTCTCCCCCCCACCAGCAGTGTGCAGCACCGCAAGTAATGAAGCCCAATCCTGAACTAAAGAGGAGTTTCTCTTCCACAGGAGAGAGAAAATGAGGTGAATGCTCCTAGGCAATATTCAAATGGAAAGGGGAAGATTAGGATGGAGGGGCGGTTTTCCCTGCCTCTGGCAGAGTTCATCTCCCTCTGAATGCTGCTAATCCATTCCTGCTGGGGAAGACTTTTATCCCCAGCTCATAAAAATAGTTTTTGCCTTTAAAATGCACCACATTCCACCAAATGGCAATTTTTTTTTTCACACGGGTGAATAACCTCCAGCCTACAAAGCCTTCACACTTCCTTCCCTCCCCCATTCCCAATTACTCCCTTCTAACACCGCTCTGAAGAATAGCACGTGCTTGCCAATAAAGCCGGTGACATTGTGTGTAAATGAATGTTTTATCTTTTAAAAGAGGAAATAAAAGAGAAATAAACCAACATAAAAATGATGGTGGCATTTCATCTTCCATTTGTGTCGAGTGCTGATTAAAGGGGAAATGAGCTATATTTGCGTCCATCTGGAATGGCATGAAGCACACCAACGTCTTTTTTTTAAACCCAAGGGAACGGGAAGAATCTTCAGAAATGCTGAAACTTCCCCACTGTAACTATTATCCTGGCTTGTTATACAAATAGCCAGGATGATGCAGCTGGACCCTTTTGAGACTTCTTGTCATTTCTTGGGTGTCCCCAGCTGTACAAAGCTGCCTTCAGTGTTTCCCCTGGACCTTTGAAAGCTTTTTGTAGACTCTGTTGATCTTCTAGCTTTCTGAAGCTGCTCCCCCTCACCCCCCCTGTCACTCTGAAGATGCCACTGACAGTCTCATTGAAGCTGGTTCTGAGGCATCTCGTTCTCTCTGTACATTCCAGACTCTGATGTTGGATGAAACCAGGCCTCCCTATGAATAAGGTCTTTTGTCTTCTACGTTCCAACCACAGGAAGCTACAGGTAGAAGTCATTATACCCAGAAATTTTCTTTTATACCTGTACTTTAGGCTTTGATAGTCTCTATTTCTGGACTGTAATCTGGGGTATTGAATTATTAAACCAAAGATTGATCATTTTTCTGTAGATGATGCAGATATAATCCTCTGTTAATTTGATCAGTATGTTACTTTTTCATTCTTTTTCATTAGTAGTCTTTTCCCCCCTTTTCTTTTTCTTCTTCCCCCCCTTTTCTTTTTCTTCTCTCCCCCCCCCCGTAGGATCAATTTAGCTTTCTAGCAAGGCTACATAGATATAACACTTTGCTATATTTCGAATGACGTGACTGTGTTGTATCACAATGAGAAGGCAGCTTTTGGGCTGGAGCAAAGATCTGTTTGATAGTGGACCGTTTAGGATATTAAATGCTACATCTAAGCATGTATATTATCTGAACTTTTCTACAAGTTTGGGGTTTCGTGGCAGCTAATTGATGAGGATACAGAAATGAGTGACCCAGGACTGCAGTACTATGATGTGACTGCTACAAACTGTGGTGTTAAACTCTTAATGCACAACAATGGAATGCCTTCTTTCTGTACCAGCTGATTTCATGCACCAAGCAGGATGCATTCTAACAATCTAATACAATTCTGAACAAGGAGTCTGATCGGATGACCAGTAGTAATAGACCTGTAAATGCAAATCAAATCATGGACCCTGTAGAACAGGATATAATAAGAAAGAACAAAACAACGCAACTCAGGAAATGATATAAACACCCAATTTCAGCTTTGAAAAGAATTTGCAACTTCATTTGAAAATGCAATAATCCATATAAATTCTTCTGCCTTATATTTTGTGCCACATTGATTCATACCCTAACTCAGAAGAATTGCATTTGGGGGTCTTTTACAAAGAAAGACTCTGCAAAATGATATCCTGGTGGATTCTAAGTTGCTCAGTTGTGACCAGTACTTCATTTGTAAAAAAATGAATTGCCACGGCCCAAGCTTTTCCTTCCAACCCTGAAATGGGGCACTCTCTCACATTACATGTGGGGGACACTTTTGCAATTGCAATTGCAGCTCTGTTCTCACAGGAATTAATGCACATGAGAATGTGCCATTCCATTTTTATGTCGCGAGAACACCCCTCCTTGTAAGAGCAACATTTGGGGACCCGGTCATGTGTGAGTGTTCTCATGGCATAAAAGCAGAAGAGTGCATTTTCACATGTGCTAATTCCCGCAAGAACAGAGCCACGACTGCAATGACAGAAGTTACATGCCCCATCCCCCATGTAACACAAGAAAGCACCCATGGTCAATAATGGCCTTTTCCTTGTCTTTCACATATTGGGATGCACACCCCTAATGGGAGTCTCCCCTCCCCCACCACTTGCATTTAATTTCTGGGGCTGCAAACGTTGACTCTTGCCATTTTAGCTGCACCAAGGAATGCCTGTTCTTAGAGGATAGGTCACTGAATAGTTATTATTAGCCAAGTAAGTTGGGGGGGTGTAACATTGAAGCGTCGGGAGCTGGGAGTGCACAGCAGGGAACGGATTGCCCCATTAAGACCTGTTGGGTAGTTCTTGGAAGTGGTCACTGTTGGAGACAGGATGCTGGGCTGGATGGACCATTGGTCTGACCCAGTACGTCCCTTCATATGTGAGTGTACAAGCTGCAGCTGCTGGCACATGCGTAGTGCAGACTCTATCCCCTCCCTGCTAGTATTCCCATGAGCAGGGAGAGAACTGAATGAACCAGAGAGGCCATACAATTGATGCTTACATAAAGGCCTTCCCTGAACCAAAGTTAGCAATGGCTGGAGGTTTTCTAAAAAATGTAATAATATGCTATGCTGTTCTTGCACTACCCTGCTGATTTTTCAACTGCTGTTTCTCCTAAGAGCAGAAAAATGTCTTTCACAGCAAAACTTTACTCCAATACATCCTGCAGTTAGAAACAGGGCCCCATGTTCATTGCATTTTCCCTATTGGAGGCAATGGGAAAAACAGTGAACATGAATTCCTGGTTATGAGACACACACCGGAAGGAGTTCAGTTTGCAGATCATTTGCCTTACTTTCTGTAGGAAATTTCCATAATCTTAGACAATGGGCCAGGGCATCTCCACAAGAGGTTTACTGCATGTGTAGTCCCTTCTGCTTGCAATTGACCCACCACACACACTGAAGTCAATGCCAGCACATCTGCCAGCACCCCTCTCTTCAGACAGCTCTGGTTAATATAGAGCACAGGCAAGCCACATTGCGCTGTCTTTCCCACCAACTTTGGAGAGGTCAGGGTCCACGATGACCTCAGTTTCATGCTAAAGATTGCTCAGAGGAGTTCAAAGTCTGCCATTGTGAATGGATTCAGGACACAGGATCACAGACTCTTTGCCGTTTCTTCCCCTTGTGCAGCTGTGCAGCATCAGGAACAAGCTTGATGCTAATTTTGGACCGGTATCAATATCTTGGAAATCTACAGCTCCAAACTTGGGGCTATTTATGACCATCTGAGGACAAAGGGAATTCTTGCCTGTGTGACAAAACCAAGAGATTCTGTCCCTGTTCAGAAATAAGCTTGCTAAAATGTTACGACATTTTAAACATTGGTATTCCCACTAAACCTGAAGCCTGCTTTTCTTGAGGGGTGCCCAACAGTCACGGGGCTTCTCTAGCTTTTTTCTGCACAAGCACTATTTAAAAAAAATTAGCTGTGCTAGGAAATAATATTTAAGCAATAAGGTCAGAGTTTCTTCGGTATGGGGCCAATAAAGGACAGTACAAATACAGCCTAGCCATAGGGACAGGCAGTGCAACTGCACTTGAGCCCATGAACCTGCCACACACACCCCCCCCACAATACTCTTTGGGGCAGTTGTGTCTGCTGCCACTGGGAGAGGGAGCCCCTAGACAACGGACCAAGAGAGGCTAATCCATCTTTTGCACTAGGGCCCATTCCACTCTAGCTACACCTCCAAGCGTAGCGGATACATAAATGGGTTTTCTAACTAGATGTTTTCACATTGGGTGTTTTCAGACAGACAGGGAGCCTGCTGGAGCCTGTAGCTGCTCCTCCAGGGGCCCACCCCCCACAGCCGCCAGTTACCACTCTGCCCGGGGACACATCAGACTGACTAGTGATGTCCCTGGGCTGTGGGCCACCTGCACAGTGCCCTCCCCCCACCCCCTGCACCATACAGTTGCAGGCATTCACCTGATGCTCTAGGCAGGCACCCATGACTCCAGCAATGGGTGGATGGGTGCGGAGGTGCACCATGAGTCCCCCAAGCAGACGGACAGCCTCTGCCGTGGGTTTGGCTTGCCTGCTCCACATGGCGTTCCCTGGGATCTTGTGGCGCACACCATGCAGGGCTGTCCCAGCCTGCTCCAGGTTGCACATCTGGCAGGTGCCCATCACATGAACCATTAAACCCAAGGGCAATGGGGACATCCATGGGCATCCCCTGGGGCTGCTGTCTGTCTGCTTACACCCATTGTCAGAATCCACAACAGGGTCAAGTATCTGGTGGTCAAGGGTTGAAGCTGGAGGTGAGAGACCAAGAACCAGAGCCGGTGTGACTTCCTAGAGTCAGTCAGAGTCAGGAGTCTGAGACTGGTAGTGGTAACTAGAATCAAATCAGTATCATGGAGTTGGTAGTGCTGGTTCCAAAACCAGGTAACCAGGCAGCGCAGATTTGAGATGAAGTTGTGGCAAGGGTGGGGTGTCACTGGAAGCAAGGCTGGAAGTACACATAGGATCCAAATATACTCTAGATAGACACTTCCTGTTCCCTGCTTTCTGTTTATATAGGCATAGGTTGCCAATAGAGAGCAGGTCCTGTCGGCCAATCAAACACCAGGACCATTGGCGTGAAGCAGTGTTATTCCTGAGGAGCCTGGTTTGCAGACAACTCTCCTTGTAGCTCAGAGCCAGAGCATCTAGGTTCAAAACCAACAGGTTGTTACCAATGTGTATGAGAAACACTGCTATTTGTTCTCATTCCAAGGCCTTTTTTTTAAATGGGCCATCCCCCCAGTGAGTCTGTGGTCATGTTGCTGCAGGGGTGGTGTGGGTGCAGGCGGGAGCACACCTATCCCCCACCCATGCCCCCGCATGGACCAACCTGCGTTTTCACTGGTTGCTCCGTGCAGAGGATGGGTGGAGGTGTGTGTTTCACAGGAGCATGCACGCATGCTCACCTGCTGCCACTTTCAAACAGGATGCTCCCAGCCATGTCCATTGCATGAGTGGTTGTCTCTCATTTAAAATGGGCCTAAGACTCCAACTGTGTTTCTCTCAAATCTGGCGGCATAAATATTGACGTAACTAGATGGAGTCATTCTCCAGCTGAGGAGAATGCTTCCTGGAAAGTGGAATCCCACCCCATATAGGTAACTTCTGTGAATGTCAGTTCATTTGAGAGGTCCGAGGGTTGCCACCTCTTTCAGTTTGACCCCCAAGACTCCCATTGCCAAAGGGAAGTCTCAGGGTTGAACCACAAGAAGTGGCAATCCTATCTATCCATGGTTGCATTCCCTCTAAGCTGTTACCTCTTTATGTATTTCCAAACCTTGATTTCCTGAGTATTTGTCTTCATCAAGGTAGAGGCCTGTGGCTCAACCAGAGCCCAGCTGATCCCACTGGGCCTGGGCCAGGTCTGCCCACTGTCTGCCCAAGCTCCTGAAGCTCCAACCAGGCTCTCTAGCTGTAGGAAACTCTGCCCGTGTCCCAACAGAATTCCGTGCCATCACATAACGCCATAAGAGGTGTGGAAACATTGAAAAGAGGTGAGGAAACATCGTAGTTCCTTCCCTTTTCTGACATGGACCCTCATACGGTGTTCTGTTAGGGGAGGGATCCTCACTTGGCTGGACACATCAGACCAAGTTTGGGTTGGGCACAATGCAGCCCGGTTCGGGCCTAGCACTGCACCACATTTCTGGCCTGAGAACGGCTCTACACAGTGACAGCAAGGGTCTTGGAAACTGAGAAGCCAATCTTCCATAGTCTGAAAAAGTTTAGGGAGCCTAGCTGGGATTTAAAATGACATTTGATTATCAGTAAGCAGTGCCTTACCTGTTGTTCATAACTTATGGGCCAGGGCCCAGGAAAATATTCAGTTGTCAAAAGAGAAAGGGTTAACACAGATGGTTTCTCATAAATTATGTCTAGCTGGCCTTTTGGCTTGATTCACTTCAGCTGATCATATGACTTGAGATAAAATGGGTGGGGACAAACTTGTAACTTCTGCCTTTTTAGATGAAGCATTTTAGTTCAGGCCTAGTTAGGGTTGCCACCTTAGTATATTTTCCCAGGCTGCTTATGAAAAATACCAATGCAGACCCTGCAACATGTATTTTTCATAAGTGGCCTGGGAAAATATACATATGGTGGCAACCCTAGTGCCTAGTGTAAAAAAAATGGTTAATGCAATCCTCTCCATTAGAAGCAACTGCATAAAGAAAACTCAGCATCTTACTATACTGATAACACCACGCCAGCCTACTGTTCAAGAGAAGGAGTGGCCAGATTCTGCTCTCCTTTACCACACTGAATATTTGAGTAATTTCAGTGGTTACACTAGTATAAATCCAGTGTGAGAGGAAAAAATCAGGAGTATTCTACATGTAGCTTTTAAAAAAAAAAATTTAAAAAAAATTAACACCCCCCCATCTTCTCCCCACTCTTTTCAGTTTATGTTCTCCATCTGGCTTGTTTTATTTGAAGGGTGGGGTGGTTTGTCACTTTCCATTTCATGTGTAAATTATAGTATTGACCTCTTCTGACTAAGGTTCTTATTAATGGGAACTGGTATATACACTAGCTGCAATAAACAAATTCATTCTAATAATTATAGCTCCATCAGCAGTGACTATAATTAATCCTATATTGAGGTTTGTGGTTAAAGCTGGAATAAAATCTCTCTGTTCCATAAGGTTTATGGGGGGAAGGAGGGCAAGGGGTGGGGGTGAGGGAGAGGAAAGCCTCTGTCCCTTTGCTTGTGAGTCTCAAACCACTTACTTCAGAGTAATCCCATTGGTTTCAGTGGGACCACGCAAAGTGGGCTAATTGGTCCACTAATTGAGGACAAAGTGTTCTAACTGAAACTTGATTCTTTGATGCTTGCACAATAAGATAGTCAAATATTTTACATAATTTGGGTTGTTATATTTATTATTTACTGATTTTAATAGGAAAAACATTTTTAATGTTACTTTTAAAAATGTGGCTCAGTTTTCCTTGTCTTTCTTTTCTCTAGTTCTCAGAAATTCCAGACTTTGCAGACATTCTGAAAGCACAACAGGGTATGCCACTTTTGACCTGTTATCACTGCCAGGTATTATTTATTAATTATTATTATTATTAAACATGTACAAAGTGATTCCCCAGCCTGAGGCTAGCTGATATGAGCTATGCTCACAGTAGCCAATGCATGGCACTGCATGGGTCTGACGGCTCACTTCATTTGCTTGTATTGTCAGTCTCCCCTACTTACTCACCAGGTCTGCTCAGGCCCATGACCACAGCGAGCCAGGCTGGTTAACAAGAGGAATAAAGGCATGTTCTAGGAGAGAGGGGATGAGCAGGATACATGGGGTGGGGGCAATGAAGAAAGAATGATAGAGGCCATAAAGGTCTCTGAGGACTATGTTCTGTTAAAACCCACAATCACTTCCCTACCCAGTCCCCCCATTCTCTGGTGAGTGAGTAGGCAGGAGTTGAGCAGGGCTGTCATATAGGTATGACTAGAGCTGTGTGCAGGGAGAGCTTGTGACACAATGGGTGTTTTTAGGGGGAACAGCAGTTCCACTTCTGCCTGCATCAGCCCACCCGCTGTGCAAAGGAGAGCAGGCTGTGCCTGCTGCAGGGTAGCCCTGCCAGGGGCACTCTGGAAGATCCCGGAGCACACCGCATGGAGTGGGCCAGCCAAACCCAGGGCAATGGCCAAACATAGAGCTGTTGTCCATCTGTTGGGCAGACCCACACTGCATCTCCATGCCCTGGTCAGCACCATGGAGTTATGGCCACCAGCCCAGAACGTCAGGTGAACGACCGGACACTGGAGTTACGCCCTTGGAGCAACTTCAGGGGCGGGCAGGCTCTGCGTCCATCTGCTTACACCCACTGAGAGCCCAGTGCCCTCACCATTTTTTTCCTAATAAATTATTTATGGTTTCCTATGGTTTTCCCCCATAGTTTTGTGTTACTTCGCTTCTCATAAAGGAGAACAAAAGCTGAAAGGGGATGTATGCTGCCTCCTCTTTCAAACCAATTGTAAAAAGTTGTAACATCTTAGCACTCTCTTGTTAATTTGTACCATATTAAGTAGGCTGCTTTAAACCAGCTGAGGCAAAGATTAAATTGAGTAAAGCTATGGGCCCGGAAGCTCTGCTTGGTGCACCATAGCTCTGAGTTTCATTTTCCTTATTAATGCCTTGACTTTTCCTTTATTGTCTTCATTTATGTCTCAATTCCTAAGAACTCCTTTTTACAGCATGGACAAATTATTGTACTTTTTTAAAGGGGGGTTTATTTGCATCAAACAACATCAAGCAGTAGTGGGGGGGGAAATTAAACAGTGCGTTGCAATAAAGATAAAGAGTATGAAAATGGTTTTTAAAAGGGGACTATGTGCTATGGGCAGTACTGCTCTCACAAAATGACTTCACAGAGAAATGTAAAGATGGATTGAAACCACCTTGCTAGGACTAGGGAGATTTGGGGGGGGGTGAGGGAGACTTTATTATTTTTACAATTGCCAAGACCACTACCTAGCCATTGAACTTTTTCTTTATTCCTCTTGCATTCTAAAAATGCTTATTAGTCCTAGGGGCTGGAGAGAGGGGAGAAACAATCCTAAAGATTAGACTTCCTGCTGGTTTTGTGGCCCATGGGAGCAGACATGGCATGGAACACTCCCAGTGTGAGGGCGCTGTTAGACGATCCCGCTCGCAAGCGGGATCGTTCAGTGCCGGCATCTTCCCCCTGCCTTCCTCTGAACGCCGTGTCTGATGCTCAGAAGAGCATCAGACCCGGCGTCCAGTGTTTGTACGCATGCACGCCCTTCTGCGCGTGCACACTCACCAAAAGAACCCGGAAGTGTGGCGTAAAGCCGGCATTTCGGGGATCCACGTTGGAGGGGGCAGGATCGCCTGCCCGGTCTAACGCAGGGGAAGATCCGGCTGCGCTCTTTAAACGAGCGCCAAGAAATGCGGCTGATCAAAGGATCAGCTGCGTTTCTTGTCTCGTTTAAAAGTGCCCGGAGTGCTGCAACGTTGGAAGGGAGGAGGAAAGTCTTGTCTGCCTGCTGGTCCACAATGGCATCCAGGCATTGCTCCAAATGCTGCTGCAGCAGCAATTTCACAGGCAATAATAATTCTGGGTCCTTCTATGGTTTTTCTGCTATTACTTTGGTCCTCCTGTCCTGCCTCTCTTGTTCCTCTCACTAGGATGGGATTAGAGCTCCTCTTCCCTCCCCTTCGGACTAGCCATGACTAAGTTTCCCCACTTACAGTGCCCACTGGATCCAGCTCCCTCCGGAACTGCCCCATCCTACTTTGTCCCTGTTGCCTACAGGATCATCCTCTTCCCCATCCGTGGGTCCCTCTAGAAGAAGCAGAGAGCAGCACTGCAGGGCTGGAAGGGGTGTCCTTTGTGTGTGTGGAATAGATGGGGGGGGGGGGGCAATAGGAAGACTAGAGGCCAGCTAGTCAATTCTTATGCTATATGCAGCTTCAAAGGAAGGGAAAGGTGGAGAGGAATGGGAGAGGTATGAGAGAGGTACAGTAAGGTGATGTGAGTCCTGCAAATGGAAGGATTATCAATCCACAGCAGGTAGGATCATGGTGGCGTTGGGTCTATGGAATAGACATTGTACACAGCAAAAATGGAGAATGTGCAAATAATCTATTGCTATGGGTCTCCTCACTACCACTACCATGTGACCAGACTGCCAAATGCAGCTGCCATCATGGGGCACAGAAGTGAACATTCCTTCCTCACCAGGATTGTTTTACTCCATGGGCATTTTGAACTGTGGACTCAGCAGGGCTGTTTTTCCTGGGGGAGCGGGAGCCTGTGGCAGAAGCAGGGCTCTCTGTGCAGCTGTGGAAGTGGTATCTCCAGCAGTAAGGATGGTGGAGTCGTCCTCCTCTTCCTCACTCCGTGTCCTATTGGCTCTTGCTTTGATTGACCACTGGGGGGAAATGCTACTAAGAGGGGGCACTCCTGATCCTCAAGATGTTTGGATTAATGGCCACCAGCTCCAGGCTCACATTCTGTTCCTCTTTCCACTGCAGCCTCTTAAGGAAGATTCTACTGCCGAAGAACTTTGAAACCACTATGTCCCAGCTAATGGATAAGAACTCATCCAGCAGCTCACATTAAGCAACGGTCTGGTGACATCCATTAAAGACCTTATCGCTGTCCTTAATTGCCTTGGAGGCCTTTCATTCACTGGCAGTATTGCTCCATATCTCGAGTGTAATCACACTTTGGCAAGAGAAGGGTAATAGACATTCTTCTAGCTCCCTACACTTTGGGTGAAAACAAACGGCACAAGAGCCACCCATGACTGGGTGTTCATATGGCTATTTGTTAGGTTGTTGATTGACCTCTACATGTGTTCCCTAACTGATGCTCATGTATGGCATCCTGCATGGGAACACTGTGAAGGCTAATGCATGCTCACATCCTTGGGTGCTGTTTGTTGGGGGTAGGGGAAGTGGCTGGTGGCAGCAGTGATGCTTGAAGTGCTAGCTGGCTAGGGGAGAACTAAGCAGCTGATGGTGGAACTTGGAACGCCAGCCGTCCAGGGCATTCACAGGGGCTTGGTGGCACGGAGCTGCGAACGTGTGTGCAGCAGGGTGGCACTTGCCAACAAGAAGTCTATGCAGGATCAGGGCCCAATAAGTCACTCAGGGTAATCAGCTCAATGGTCTCTTTATTGGCTCTAATCTTCACCTTGGGTCTCCGTAGGAATGTGCATGTCGTTTTCGTTATTACAATAACGATAAGGACAATTATTTTTGTTATCATTATTGCAATAACAAAAACAACAACTGAAAATAACGACAACGATCATGAAAATGACAATATCGTTATCGTTGTCATTATTATTATTGACAGTTGCAGCTTTGTATTTGATGGAAATGGAGAGGGGAGGAGGGAGCAGACATCTCTGAGCCCTAAAGAGACTGGAACTCTTGAACTGTGCCTGTGTTGGGAGGGGCGAGCAGCTCTGTAGTAGCTGATGGATGCATCACTGGCCAATGAGCAGCGCAATCCAGCCCCAGCAGTATCATGGCAGTCTGTGATTGCTCAATGTCTGCTGGCTACCAAAACCAATCAGAGGGCTGCGGGGGAGGGCACTGCAACCCTTTATAATGGGCGAGCCATGTGTTTTGCTCTCTGTTCTGTGAGAGCTCTCTACTTGTCAGGTCGCGTTTTACAGAACTGGTGCTTGCACACACAAAATCTATTACCAATTCCTTTCCTTACTCATATACCCTACCTTTTACCTTCTCCCTTTCCCTGCCCTGTATATTAAAGCTAGATTAGATAAGGTATATATAGATATAGATACTATAGGCATTTAGATTTAGATAGATATGAGTTGCATACAACATATATAGATTAGATATTATATAAGTATTTAGGCTAGTCTATTTTATTATATTAGGATTATAGGATAGTAGGATTAGGTTAGGTTTTGTGTATCATTCATTACTTTGTTCTTTCTCCAATTTTGTATACTTACAATGAGAAAGGGAAGGACTCCTAGTTCAGCCTCTGGGGCAGGTGGCCCTGGTAGAGGGCGAGGCCGTGGGCGTGGGCTAGTTGGCAAGCCTGCTGCCACGGCTGGCAGCCCACCGCCCAAGCTGAAGAGACCTGATCTTTTCCCCTCAAGGCGGCAGGTCTTATCAGGGGAACAGGCTGCAGCAGAGATCTTGGGAGTGGCATCTAGTGTGGAAGGCAGGAAGCCCCAGCCTTCCACTAGTAGCAGTGGCACTGGAGGAGGGAGCCAAGGGCAAGGGGTGTGTGTGCAGCAGCAGCACTACACCCACCCACCCCTCCTGAAGCACCGGCAGCAGCTGGCACTGCCAGCAGTGATCTTTCACTGGGGGCAGCAGCTGATATTGTTATGGGGAGCCCCAGCAGCAATGATGATGTGGGTGCTGTTGCTGGGAGTGGTGCAGGGGCAACCACCTCTCATGGGCAGGCTCCTCCTTCTGACTCCCCCCCGAGACTTTGAGGGCATCCTTCCCCACCTTGGCAGCAGCAGCCCAGCTTCAGCAAATAGCAGCAGAGCATCCTCTCCTCCCACGCTGCAAGGTGGAAGCAGCAGCAGCTTCAGCATGGGTGTCATGGAGCTGGGCAGCAATGAGGGGAGTGAGGGAGGAGGTGAAGGAGACTCCTGTTGATGCGGATCCCCCTGTAGCCAAATTGGGGACAAAGGCAGCAGTCCCGAGCGGCAGTACGAGGGGTTCAGGCAGGCGTCCCAGGGGGCCTGTGTGGGATCACTTCAAGGAACTGATCCCAGGTGACAGCAGCCGGGTGGCCTGACTTCACTGTGGGAAAGTAGTGTGCCATGGGAATCAGAAGGGGGAATCTCATCAACAATGGCATGAATTCCCACCTGAGGAGCTGACATGGGGCTTTGCTGCTGCAAGAGACATTAGAGTGTGTGGAGAGGAGTGGGTTCACAGCTGCAGCAAGCATGAGCAGCAGCAGACCTTCCCTCTCTGCTCATGGCAAAGGGAAGGAGGGACAGCAGCAGCAGGTCCCATCTCGAACCCGCTAGCAGCGTCGGCGTAAGGTCACAATGGAGGATCTGGGGTTTGGGCAGTTGGGACGTGGCGGAGTGCGTCATCCAGCAGCAACCAAGATCACCAGGCGGGTGGGGGAGATGATTGCCCTGATGACCAGCCATTCAGCATTGTGGAGGACAAGGGATTCTGCCAGCTGCTGGCACTGTTGGCACCGCAGTACCAACTTCCCTCATGCACCACCTTCAGCAGGCAGGTGGTGCCCTCCCTGTACCAGGCAGCCAGGGAGCGGGTGAGGGAGCAACTGACCAGGGCAGGTGGGGCAGTTGTGCATTTCACCACAGACATTTGGAGCAGCCAAAATGTACAACGTGCCTACCTGGCCCTGACTGCTCACGGTGGCAGGAGGAGCAGCAGGCGACAGGAGCAAGGGGGCAGGGTACAGGTGGGCCCTGCTTCATGCCCAGGTGTTTGATGAGAGACACACTGCTGTCAACATAAGGGGAGCCTTGGACACCATGGTGGAGGGGTGGCTAAGGGAGGAAGCCCCATTCACCAGGAGGTTTGTGGTAACTGATAATGCTGCAAACATGAAGAAGGCAGTGCTGGAGGGCAGGTTCCAGCACATCCCTTGCCCTGCCCACAACCTTCGCCTGGTGGTGAGGGGTGCCCTGGGCCTGGGGGAGAAGGCAGAAGAGCACAGCAGCAGCCCCCTTACCCTGTTAATCGAGAAAGGCAGGGTATTTTAACAAGAGCGTGAAGGGTGGACACCTCTTGAGGGAGAAGCAGGTGAAGCTGGGGGCACAGGAGCACCACCTCGTGCAGGACATCAGCACCAGGTGGAACTCCATCTACAGCATGATGGAGCGTCTGATGGAGCAGAGGTGGGTCCTGCACGAGGTAGCCTCAGAGGGGGAGATTGGGGTGGAAAGGCCACTTGGGCAGCAGGAGTGGACAATGATGGCTCAGGCCGTGCACATCATTAAGCCCTTTAAGGATGTGATGGAGAGCCTGAGTGCGGCGACGGCCACCCTGAGTCAGGTAACCCCCCTGGTCCGAAGTCTCATCAGGAGGATGGAAGGCTTCCTGAGGGACCAAGCCAGGGGGAGGGGTGCGTGTGTGTAGAGCGGCAGCTTGAACCAGAGGTGGTGGCCCTGGTACAAAAGTTGAATGAGGGTCTGAGCAGGCGTTTTGACCCTCATTCATAAGGAGGTATACGTACTCTCCACCATGCTGGACCCCAGGGTGAAGGCGAGTGTGGCAGCTCGCACGCCAGACTTCACCCTGAGGAAACATGCTCTGGTGGAGAGGGTGCGGGCAGTCGAGAGGGTCATACAGTTGAGATGCTATCGAGATGCTGTAGGCATATCGGGTGACTCACAAATATATATAAATAAAAATAAATAAATACAGTGGCAGCGGCAGCAGCAGCAGGAGGGTGGAAATGCAGCACTTCCAGGAGCAGCAACAGCCGCAGCTCCTCGGCCATCAGCCGCCCCGAGTGGACCACCCCAGGGCAGGCAGAGTGGGCACATGCAATTGGGGAGGACGTTGGCAGCAGCAGCAGCAGGCAGAGGGAGCAGGAGCCTGACACTGCAGAGTGGACAGTGGCAAAATATATCAAGTAGCTGGTGGTGGATTTCAGCAGTGATCCCTTTCTGTACTGGGCAGAGAAGGGGAATTATATGGCAGGCCCTGACCAGGGTGGCACAGGAATTAGTGTCCTGCCCACCAACCAGCATGCCCAGCGAACGTGTGTTTTTGGCAGTAGGGGACGTAGTGAGTCCCCACTGCTCAAGGCTGGCTGCTGGATTGGTGGAGCAGCTCCTGTTCCTCAAGGTCAACCTGCTGCTGCTGGATTTCCCTGAGCTGCCCTTAGATCCATAGTAAGGGCAGGGGCACCCTTGAGAGAGAGGCTTCCCGCTAATAGAATGAGAGAGAGGGAGACGTGCTCCTGCGCATGCTGTCACCTGCCATGCATGACCAGAGAGACACATACACACAGAAAGGCTCCCTGCTGCTAGAGAGAGAGGCTTTCTGCTGCTACAATGAGAGAGAAGCAGATAACCTCCCCGCTGCTAGAATGAGAGACAGAAAGAGAGGGGGGCTGGGGAGAGAGAGAGGTGCATCCTGCTCAAGCTCCCACCTCCCCAACTGCCTGCTCCTCCGATGCTCCTCCTCTGCCACCGCCCACTGCCAGAGAGCCTCTCTCTCTCTGGCACCACCCCACAGAAACAAGCCCGACCACTGGCTGTTCCCATGCAGTGCTGTCTGCAAACAGATATAAGCTACCACTCCAGTCCCAAGAACCATCATCAGGGTTTGGGGGCCATCATTCTGCTCACGGGGAGCTGTCATCCTACCTTAGCAAGAATCAGCCACTCCAGCCCCAGGACCCACCATCAGGGTTCTGGGGTCTACATTAGAGGCTTGGGGGGCTGTCCATTCATATCATCTAGAAGCTGCCACTCTAGTCCCAGGACCCATCGTCAGGGTTCTAGGGCCTACGTTACAGGCAGGGAGGGCTGTTGTTCCACTGCATCCAGAAACTGCCACTTGTCATGGCCTGGTCTTGAACCCTTGGCCTGGGGGGTTTGGAAGTGGTGCAGTAGCGGCTTGCACCACCTGCTGCCTGATAGACTATGCCTCATCCTTCTCCCTGTGTCTCCTTCTGTATCTCCACCTGGTGTGTGCCCCAGCCCTTGTTCACCTGTCTCCCATTTCTGTCACCTGTCTCCTGGCTTCCTGATTGGCCACCAGGGAGTATTTAAGACCTCCTGGTGGCCTCAGGAAACTGGTGGAGCAACTGCTCTTCCCCAGGTGTGGGTTCGTGTGCACCCCTGTGGTTTGGGTCTAACATTAACCTGTCTCACCCCCTGTGACTGTGTTGTTGTATGTGCTGTGTGCGTGAGTCTTCTTGTCCTGTGAAGTCCTTGTCTTTGGAAGTGTTGTTCATCCTCCCTTCCCAGCTCCCTGCCACTGAGTACTTTCTCCAACCCCTCTGTTGTTTGTTCCCCCTTCCCACTCCTCTGTAGCTAGCTACCCTCCCCATCTACTCTGTTGTTGGTTGGTTGATTTATTTATTTATTTATTCATTCAAAACTTATATCCTGCCCCTCCTGCCCAAAGGCAGGAGGGTGGGGGCCAACTGAGCCTCCTCTGGGAGCGAATTCCACAGCATGGGGGTGGCCACCGAAAAAAGATCACAATCAGTGGCCACCTGTCTCGCCCGGGGAACCTCCAAAAAGGCTCCCACGGACAATCTCCGGGGTCGCACGGGCACACAGGGAGTGAGGCGATCCTGAAGATAGGCAGGGCCCAGGCCGTGAAGGGCTTTAAAGGTCAAAACCAGCACCTTGAACCCGGCCCGGTACTTTATAGGCAGCCAGTGCAGAGCCCAGAGCACAGGTGCCATGTGCTCCCTGTGGCCCGCCCCAGTAAGGAGACGGGCCGCAGCATTCTGCACCAGCTGCAGCCTTCGGACCAGCTTCTCGGGCAGCCCCACATAGAGCGCATTGCAGTAATCCAGCCTCGAGGTGATGAAGGTTCCCCCTTTTCAGCTCCTCTGTAGCTGGCTCTCCCCCTGCCAGCCTCCCTGCCGCTGGCTGTACTTACCAGCCTCCCCGTTGTTGGGTTCCTCTTTCCGCTTCCCTGTCGTTGACTTCCCCTTCCAGCTCCTCGGTCCGTGGTCTCAATGATAAGCCATACGCCTTCTTAGACCAGCTTGTCTGGTAGCCATGCTGAGCGTTTAGTCTCCCAAATAGTGGAGAACAGTTGAGAGGTTTCAGTGATGATGCTGTGAACAACCCTTCCCCCCCCCTTTCCCTGTCCTTCCTATCCCTCTCTCCTTGTTTCCCCTGGCTCTGCACCCCAGAGCCTGACGCCACTCTAGTCCCAGGACCCACCATCAGGGTTCTGGGGCCGTCATTCCGCTCACGGGGAGCTGTCATTCCATGGCATCAAGAAGCAGCCACTCCAGCTTCAGGACCCACCATCAGGGTTCTGGGGCCTACGTTACTGGCAGGAAGGGCTGTCCATCCACATCATCCAGAAGCTTCCACTCTACTCCCAGGACCCACCATCAGGGTTCTGGAGTCTATGTTACAGTCACGGGGAGCCATCATTTCACTGCATCAAGCAGCCACTCCAGCCTAAGGACCACTATCAGGGCTTTGGGGCCTACATTACAGTCACGGGGAGCCATCATTCCACTGCTTCAAGAAGCAGTCACTCTAGTCCCAGGACCCACCATCAGGGTTCTAGGCCTATGTTACAGGCAGGGAGGGCTGTCATTCCACTGCATCCAGAAGCTGCCGCTCCTGTCCCCGGATCCACCGCCAGGGTTCTGGGGCCATCATTCCGCTCTCGGGGAGCTGTCGTTCCACGGCATCAAGAAGCAGCCACTCCAGCCCCAGGACCCACCCTCATTGTTCTGGGGCCTTCGTTACAGGCATGAGGGGCTGTTCATCCACATAGAAGCTGCCACTCTAGTCCCAGGACCCATCATCAGGGTTCTGGAACCTATGTTACAGGCAGGGAGGGCTGTCGTTCCACTGCACCCAGAAGCGGCCGCTCCTGTCCTAGGACCCATCATCAGGGTTCTGGGGCCATCATTCCGCTCACAGGGAGCTGTCATTCCACGACATCAAGCAGCAGCCACTCCAGCCCCAGGACCCACTATCAGGGTTCTGGGACCTACGTTACAGGCAGGGAGGGCTGTCCATCCACGTCATCCAGAAACTGCCACTCTAGTCCCAGGACCCACCATCAGGGTTCTGGGGCCATCATTCCGCTCACAGGGAGCTGTCATTCTACGGCATCAAGAAGCAGCCACTCCAGCCCCAGGACCCACCATCAGGGTTCTGGGACCTTCTGTCACCGGGATCGTGGTCCCCCTCTTTCTGTAGGCTGTCCCCTGGATACCCCCTAGGCCAGTCGCAACCCAGTTGCCTGTGCCCACATGGCTTCCCAAGTAGACACGGTCCCTGCCCCTAGGGCTTACAATCTGAGAGACAGGAGCTGGGGGAGAGACTTAGGAAGGGGAACAGAGGGAGAGACAAGGGGTCTAACATTCATGAAGATGCGAGGTCTCAAGTGCACTTACTTGGCTTGGTTACGATGAGAATGACAGCAGGCAGGTCCATGTTGCAAGGATAAGGGTAAACCGATCGTAGGTATAGGAATAGTGGCTCAGCAGGATAAAGAGTCAGACAGAGCAGAGGGAAAGAGGTGAGTTTTAAGGAGAGATTTGAAGGTATGAAGGGAGGGGGCAAGGCGGATGTGGACAGGGAGGGAGTTCCAGGCATGGGGGGCAGCAAGTGAGAAGGGACGAAGGCGCTTAGGGGAGCAGGGAAGGCGTGGAAGGGTGAGAGAAGGGACAGAGGAGGAGCGAAGTGCACGGGCTGGAGTATGGAGGGCGATAAATATAAAGTACACACATTCTAAAATACACTGAAGTTCTCTAACTGTCCTCTTACCCTAAGGCACAATCTAGGTCCATCAGTCTCTTGCGGCCTTGGTGTTGAGGCCGGGCTCAGTCCCTTTAGTGAATAGGAAAGTCTCTAATTCATGGTTGTGCCGCCTCTCCTGCAAGCTGCTTACTCCTTGCTGGTCAATATGGAAGAGAGAGTGTAGCGATCCTAGGTCTTCCTTTCTTTGCAGGGCGCTCCGGTCACTTCCTCCCTCCTGCTCCTTTTGTTGTTCTAAGTTGGTTGCATACCCCACCTGGGTGTTACCTTTGCAACAAAATGCTTGTTCTGCCTAACAATGGTTTTTCTGTCCCCCCATCCTGCCAAACCAGTTCAGCAGGGTGGTAAGGCTCACAATCTTCTAATCTTTACCTTTAGCTGTCCTTCTTAGTAGCCAAATTTACCCCCAGTCCCCAGATTGTGTCCCATTACCCCAAATGTCTGTATTGCCCCCTTTTCCCCATGATACGTTCTCCCCTTCAAGAACATGCGAGAAGGGTTGGGTCACTCTCAATCCTGGAACATGTCAGTCTGTGTTGTCTCTGTGAGACAGGGCATCTGAAACTACATTCTATTTGCCTTTAATATGTTGAATTGTCACATCAAAATCTTGTAATGCTAAACTCCATCGCAAGAGCTTGTTGTTGGGAGCCCTTCACGTTGTTTAGCCAAGCTAGGGGTGTACACTGAACTTTCTGCCCCATAAGTATGGTTTCAGCTTACCCACAGCCGATACAATAGCTAGACATTCCCTTTCAATGACAGCTCGAGTTTTTTCTCGTGGCAGCAGCTTCTTGCTAAAGTAAGCAATGGGGTACCTTTGGTTATCTTCTCCCACCTGCATTAGGGCTGTACCCAGCCCTGACTCAGATGCATCCATCCAAACCTCAAATTCCTTTTTGAAGTCTGGATGTCTAAGTACGGGTGCATTGGATAGAGTGGCTTTCAGTTTCTTGAAAGCTTCCTGGCATGCTGTGGACCACTGTACTCTGTTAGGCAGCCCCTTTTTGCACTGATCTGTCATAGGAGCAGTGATAGAGCTGAAATGTGGTACATGGCGTCTATAATACCCTGACATGCCCATGAAACGCAGGATCTGCTTTTTTGTTGTGGGTACAGGCCATAAAGTGGTGGCTTCTATCTTGTCTGGTAGGGGGCTAAGCTTCCCGTTCCCCACCTGAAATCCCAGATATGAGACTTGGCTCATTGCAATGTTACACTTGGGCACCTTTACTGTGAGCCCTGCTGTCTGGAGTTGGTCTAGTATCGTATCCACCTGTTTCACATGTTTCTCCCAAGAATTGCTAAAAATCACCACATCTTCTATGTAAGCTGATGCAAAATCCCTGAATTTGTCTAGCAGGTGGTCCATTAATCTTTGGAACGTGGCCCCGCTGTTTTTCAGTCCAAAGGGCATAACTGTGAATTCATACAGTCCCACGTTTGTGATTAATGCAGTTTTCTTTTGTGACTGGGGTTCTAGGCTAATCTGCCAGTATCCCTTTGTGAGATAGAGGGTGATTAAGAACTGGGCCCCTGCGATCTGATCTAAGATAGCATCTGTCCTGGGCATTGGGTACGCGTCTGATGTAGTTATGGCATTCAGCTTCCTATAATCTACACAGAACCAAACTGTCCCATCTGGCTTGGGGACTAACACCACTGGACTTGCCCACTCTCCCTCAGTGATTTGTATTACCCCTAGTTCTAACGTCTCCTGTATTTCATTCTGTGTCTGAGTCTTGGTCTTTCCTGCTGTACGAAAGGGTCCTGACCTGACTGGGACCAGTGTCTCTGTGTCTATTCTGTGTACAATGAGATCGGTCCTGCCCACTTTGTTGGAAAAAATTTCCTTATGTTGCCCCAAAACTTCTAGGATTTCCCTTCTCTGAGAATCACTCAACTCGCTGGAGACATTTACAGTTTCCAGTGGCGAATCTCCTTTTGTGTCTTGCAAAAGGTCAAGTAAGGGTGTATGCAGGTTGTCAAGTGAGCTTTCTCCCTCTGCCAGACAGACCATATTTACTTCTGTTCCCCTAGCAGGATAGGTTTTAATCCTGTTCACGTGGAATTCTTGGGCCCCCGCTTTGGTGTTGGGTTTATCTACCCAGTATGTGACTTCATTTTTTCTTCCCAGTATCTCGTAGGGGCCTTCCCAAGATGCATGTCCTCCTACTTTGTTTGGAGGCTTCATAACGAGGAATAAATCTCCTGGCTGTGCTATGATATATCTGTTTTTGTTTCCCCTGACTCTCTTCAAGGTTCCCTCTGGCCTTCTGCTAGCATTTCCCTAATGTTCTGTCTGAAGTTTTGGACATATCTTGCTATGGATTCCCCTTCAATCTCTATATCACCCTCCCAGGAGTCTCTGATTAGGTCTAGGGGGTCCCCTTACTTTCCTCCCAAAGAGTAGTTCAAATGGCGAGAAGCCCGTAGATTCTTGTGGGACCTCTCTATATGCAAATAGTAAAAATGGGATCAATTTATCCCAATTGCCTGCTCTGCGCTCCATAAATTTGGCTAGCATCGTTTTAAGCGTGCCATTAAAGCATTCCACAAGCCCATTTGTCTGGATAAGGTGCTGCCATAAGATGAGCTACGTCACATGTTTTCCATAGGTGTTTAAATGTCTTAGACATAAAGTTGGTGCCTCTGTCTGTCAGGATCTCCTTGGGGAAACCTACTCTGCTAAATATGATTATCAGAGCGTCTGCAACTGCAGGTGCCTCTATATTAGTGAGGGCTTCAGCTAGTGAAGTCTATCAAAACCAGTAATTATTTCAACCCAGTTCTTGAGGGCTTCTTTACAGGCCCTACTATGTTCATAGCCACTCTGTGGAAAGGGACTTCAATTATGGGCAGGGGATGCAAAGTGGCCTTCTTAGGGCCTGTTCCCTTGTTCTGCTTCTGGCAGGGGTCACAGGTCTGGCAATAACTTTTTACATCCCTGTAAACCCCTGGCCAATAATATAGGGCTTCAAGCCTGCTCAGTGTCTTTGAGACTCCTAAGTGTCCTGCAAAGATACATGTGTGTGTTAATTTCAACAGATCCCCTCTAAACTTTTGTGGCACTACCAGTTGTTTATTGGGGTAGCCTTTGTCTCCCTGGGGTGAGTCTCTATACAACAATCCCCGCTCCCATGACCTGTTAGGAAGTCCCCCGCAGAGAGAGAGATTTGTCCTGATTTGCTGAGGAGCTGCCTATGGCCTCTTCCCTGATCCTTGACAGAGTACTGTCAGTTTCTAGCTGCACTCTGAACTCTGTCTAGGGTTCAGTCAATGCCTCCCTGGCTTTTGCCAAGTCTGAGGGTTGTACATCTGGACTTGGGTCGTGCCTACGCTGGTCTGTAAGCACCTCCTCTACTCTGGGACCTTCCCTGGGTGTGGTATGTATGTAAGGGGTTTCTATCTCTACGTTGGTAGAGGCTACACAAATGGACAGTTTGGCTCTCAGGGCTCTGTTCCTCAGGGACCCTCCCTTGGACCCCAGTGTCTGGTTCCCTCCCAGACTCCTGTCCCTGTTCTTCCCTTGCTTCTGGGTGTTGCATTGATTTGGCCTGTTCTTCCTGGCAGGCCTGACTAGCTGCCATGGCTGTATGCCACCCCCATATATCATCTCCTATTTAAAAGGTCATGCTTCAAGTTATCTACTACCGCCACTTCCATGGGTCCTTTCAGTCCTTCCTTTTCCAATTCTATATCAGCAATGGGACCCCTTCAATGATAATTGGTTTACTTGGATGGATACACTCCTCTGGTATCACCCTTCTATCGGCTACTGACATTTCTGCCATAGAATCCCTCCATCCTATGTAGGGTACATTGTTAATCTTAGCCTCTCTCATTTGCTTTCTTTTCTCTTCACTCACATTTGTGAATTTGTAGGAAGCCAGTGTCCTCTCTGGGATCGGTTTCTCTATGGATAGGAAGTAAACCCCTGCCCGTGCTGAGATTTCTTCCCCGCTCTCGGTCTGGGCAGTTCCTTGCTATGTGCCCTGGCTTTTGGCACTGGTGGCAATTCCCATGGCCCACCATAGAGGTCTGAGGTGAGTTTGACCCTTGAGCCTGGGGATCTCCATCCCTCCTTCCCCTCGGACCTCCCCCGGGCTTGTTTTGGGGAGACCTGCTGGGTCCCTCCTGTTGGGGTCTGTTTCCCCCTTGGCCCCCTTGTCACGGAGGAACATGAGGCCTCACAGGAGAGATACTGAACTATAGGTCTAGCATATATGTAACGCTAAAGGTTAAATATGGATGTAATGTTGAGAACGGACAACTCAAGTCATGTAATCATGTAGTGTAAACTGACAGTTGAGAAACTCCAGGAAGTGGAGACAGATAAAGAATGTGGTTTCAGGGAGACGCCAGACAGAATCCTATGGAGATGCAAATGGATCTTCCTGTTTACCTTTCTGCAGATGTGACAAACATCAAGATTCCCCAAGGTGGGAAGGGAAACAAAGCCACGGAAATGCTATTTAAGCAGACAGACAAGGCAAAGACAAGGAACATAAGAAGTGCCATATTGTGTCAGACCAATGGTCTATCAAGCCCTGCCTGCATTCTGTCTCCACAAGTGGGTGGGTGGCCAATCTCTCTCTTCAGGGGACTTCCTTACAGGTCATAGGGCAATCCATTCCCTGTTGTTCCAGCCCCTGTGCCTTACCTTGCATTCTGCAAATCCGCCTTTTGGGTTATGGAAATACTTCCATACCACGGACTTCGTCGGCCTGGTTTGGCCGTGCGACGTCCACCTTGATGAGGTTTTGGCACCAGCGGCATCATCATCACCCTCTCTGAAACAGGAACACATAAACCCCTACATAGATTAATTATTATTATTATTATTATTATAAGCTTTTATATAGTGCCAGCGATGTACCTGGCACTTTACAGAGAATAAGATGCCTCTAGTCTCTCCGAAACCAATACCCATACTCACACACCAAGTGGATGGATGGTGCTGCAGTGCTGCCTACTCACCTCTTTCCCTTTCTCCCAGGTACACCATGACCACCTGTGGTGCTGTAGCGTCTGCAAGTTGAGACTCTGGCTGCTGCTGCTACTGAAAGAGCCCCCACCCTCTCTTTCTGGAAGACCCAGGAATAAGACACGTGCAAATCCTGTCCTTCTTGGGGTGCTAGTGTTGGCAAGTTGAGACCCTGGCTGGCACATGTCTGGATGGGTGCTGTGGCTCGTGCCTGACTACTGGAAGAGCTCCCCCCTGGCAGACCCAGAAATAAGACATGTGCAAATCCTGCCCCTCCGCTGCCACCCGTTGATGCCTGCTGTTTGTGCCTGACTGCCCACCACCCACCCGCACTCCAGCAAGCTCGCTCTAAAAGATAGTATTCTTCTTGTCCTCAAAGTTATATGGAACAATAAACAAAAATAAATTTTACAAACCTGGCAGTAGCGGCACCTTCTCTGGTGAGAAGCCCACCTCCACCACCTCACCAGATGGTCCAGGCTGGGCCTCCACTTCTTCCTTCTCCACCTTGACCTTCCTCCTCAACGTCATTTTTCTTTTTCCACCACCAACACCACTGCTTCCTTCACCTTTCATCCTCAAGCGCAAACCACACACACACAAGATCACAACCAATTTTTCACACAACTTCACTTCACACAAGCCAGACAGACACCACGACAACACACGCGATCAAAACACCATTTCCGGTTTTTGGTCTCGCAAGATCACGAGACCAAATGACATTGATAACAATAATTAAAATAAAATCTTTGTTTGAAATCGGTATCGGTATCAATAATGACAATAACAAAAATGACAGTCGTTATCAAAATGTGTTCTTTTATTGTTATTATAACAACACCAACAAAAATGACATGGGGCTCTGCTGCACATTGCTACGTCTCAGACATACAATGTCTCTCCCTCAGGGGCCCAGTGCCTATATTTCCCCACGTAGGCTCTCCGAAGTCCAGCAACTCCTGATGAGTCCTCTGAATTAAGCCCTCTCTGGGTTACCTTGGTTCGACTGCTCCCTGCAGCCTCTACCTCTGGTATTCACAGTCTTCCCAACCAGGCTCCTCTGCTCTGGCTAGGCCAGCTCTTACTACTGCCAGTTCCCTCTGGCTAGCATATCTCCCAAGAACTCACCTTCTTACTACCTTACTCCACAGCAGCTCCTTCAATACTGAGCTGCCTCCAGCTTTGCCCTGCTGGGTTGGTTACAGCCACACCCATTCACAGGTACGGGTGCACTCTCAATTAGGGTACTCAGTCAACTCAGTCTCTTAAAGGGGCCAAAGCCCCTCTGTGGCTCTACTCTGCCACAGTGTGACACTTACCCACATCCTATTGGTTAGGTTTCATACTCATGGAATGTGGGTCACAACCATGGCTGTCATGCTGTTTGTTAACACCATTCCTTATCCTCCCATATCTGTGAAAACCTTGGTCTCCGATTCAGTCCAGAAAGCAGCTCGATAGCATCCCTTTTTCATGGCATTCCAGTGGGAACGGAAATTGTTGCTAGCAAGCACTTTGAGCAACAGAAGAAATTTAAATGCATGGAGTTGTCCCTAGTTTTCAGGTGCATAACATAGCGACTGGAAAACTGCGTGCAGCATAGGACTTTTCCGAAGCCCTTTTCCCTGACCCACTGGTCAGTTGATGAATCAGAAGCTCATCAGTTGTTATAGTCACACATTTCCTTGATTTGCTTGTGGGTAGCCAAGGGACCATTCACTCAGGATTAATGAGAAGCTGATACAGATTGGCCATGTGCCAGCCTGCGGGTTTTGCATGGCAGGGGTTTTACACAATCAAAAAAAGGTTTGATCCAAGAGGTATGTGTAAAATGTAATGCATGAAAAGAGCCTCAGGGGGAAAGTGTAGCTGTAAAGATGCTAAGTTACTCTGTGTCATTGGTTGAGGTTGCTAGAAACATTTTTTTAAAAGTTGAGTAATTGCACCAAAAATGTTGTTTAAAAGAAACAGCTGCAGCTGTTCAAATGCACACTCCATCTGTAAAAGCCATGGAATCCCAAATTAATACCTTGCTGACTTCTGCATGTTTGAACTATTACCTTATCTCTGCCTGGATCACATCTACACGAAGGTCGTTAGCTACAAATCACTTACTCGGAGTAATGGGCTTCAATGGGATTGCTCTGGAGTAAGTGATTTGTGGATCACAGCAAAAATCTGCAACCTGAATCCTGGACACAAACATCACTACAGAGAAAACAAAATACAACCTCACACTTTCTCAAAGTGCCCCTTACAAAATGGTCATACAACTCAGTCACCCAGCCTCAGCTTAAAATCTGCATCATGCAAGCGATCCATGTCAAGACAACAGCAATTAATTTTTTCAAACAACTGCATACGTTTTGAATCACCCCCCACACATTCAGAATTCAGTTGCATATTTGTGTCGAGATTGGGGGGAGGCATGTGGGTGGTGGATGTGGGTAAGGTAATGTGGAGGTATACTGTGATTGTAGATTGCTTGCATTGGGTGAGGACTAAACTAGCAATTTCAGGTGCTACATGTACTTCAGCAGGTTTTTAGCAGGCTTTTTTGTTTGGCAGAATATAGAGAGTCCAATTGCAGAGAGGAGTTTCCCTTGTTAAAGTAGTGCTGGAGAAACCAAGACCAAAAGAATCATTTTTTAAAAAATCATTGGAAAATTGTTATTTGTTTTTTGTTTTATGCTTCGCTGCAGATGCTGGCTTCCATGAGAGTTTCTCCCTACCTTTGCATTCTGGTGTGAAATCATAATGCTGTATTTATGCCATCACACTGTTGCCTTGGAAACGCTTGTGATATAACATGCAGCATTATTCCACTGCAGGATCAAGTGGGAGGAGCAGATGGCCCGGGAGAGTGGAAATGTTGTTTACAACGAATATCATTCATACTTGCCTCAAGTAGCTAAGGACAATCTTTTCAAAGACATACACTTACAGAAACACTCAGGAATATTCCCCCTCTCCCCCCAATTTTTAAAGCTCCTCTTACTATTGGGAGGCAAAGGCACTTGGGTAGCCTGAGGGTAATTCCCCTGCTAACCATCAAAGGCTTTTTACAAACAATGGAGGTGTGAGAACTTCTCAAAGAAAAAGCCAAGAATCCCTCTCTAATGAAAAGTGTTAGGCCAGAGGCTCCCAAACTTTTTGCCCGTGTGACTTTATTATGATGGAAACAAAGACCAACATGGCAACCACATCCTCTCTCTAGTTCTTATTTTGAGACCTAAATACAGAAACCTGTGTTCATAGTGTTTCCCCCATTGCTGCCAATGGGGAAAATGCAGCACTGGTGTAGCACCCATAGGGCAAGGTGGGGTGGCTGCCCCAGGGCCCCTGGGGGCCCACCCCAGCTTTGTGGGGCAGCTGCTGCAGGTTTTGGGAGTGCAGGGGGCCCCAATAATGTGCTTTGCCCCAGGGCCCCAAAATCTTAGCTACGCCACTGAAATGCAGTGGACGGGGGTCCCTGCCTAAATATAATCCTATGACCCAGACAGCAACAGACACATTCAAATATATTGAACATCAATCTGGATCAGCAACTCTGGTCACCACCTACAAACCACTTTTACTTCTTAATCCTTACCACTTACAATTGATTGAAGCCCTCTTGCTTTCAGTACAACTACTCCAGAGTACGTGGTTTGTGGATTGCAACCTCGGTCTGCAGATGATACATCCCTAAATTTAAGCATCTCAGCAGTAAGCAACCAAAATGTTGGGGCCTTCCCAACTCCCCTCGTAATACAAGCATAAACTGATTTTAATGGCTAACACCACAAAACAGAATGGTACAATTTCAACAAGCTTTCTTCATCAATACTGATTCAGTGGGTTATGGTTACATCTTTGCAAAGAAGAATCCTATGGGTGAGTCACAAGGAAACATGTGCCCCTCACTCCCAGATTTTCAACCACTTAAGCTGCTGCTTCTCCTGAAGCAACTTAGGAAGGACTTGCCTGGAGGAGCAATGGCACATGCAATAGTCTTGTCCTGGAGATCTCTCCCCTGTCACTGCTGCTGCTCCCTGATTAGGGCTGTAGGGGGATAGGGTGAAATGTCTGTGCCTTCTCCCCCCACCTTACCTGCTCCTGGGCAGGCACAGCTCCCTGCTCATGGGTCACCCCTGAAGAATCTGTCCGCCATGCTGGAAGGGAGCCTCATTTGTAGGGCTGTGCAATTCATTTATGTTTTTATAATAACATAAATGAAAATGCCCATTTTGTTTGTTATGTAAAACATAAAAAATAACATTAAAATGAATTGTTTTGTTTAAATTTTTCATTTTATGTTATTTTTTCATGTTGGGGGGGCAGCCTGGCCCATGGCTCAGCCTGCAAATAACAGGTACAACGGGGAGTGGGGGGGAGTGAGAGCCTAAAATGGCCGCCTAAGATTAACATCTTCGTTGGCTAATATTGACAGCACAGACAGATAACCGACCCCTCCAATAGACATAAGAGATTGGTCTTTGGTTTCACATGCTTGCAACTTGGTTGTACCAATCAGGGGAGCTTGGGGGAGGGCACAGGGAGCTTATAGAACAGGCGTGGCTCTTGTGCTTGTGTGTGGGGAATGTCCAGTGTGCTTTTTAGCCACATTCTTTAATAAAAAAAATAGACCTCTCCCCATTCTCATGCCCCAGTTCCTCCCAATTGCATTCCTAGCCCTGTGTGACCCTGCAAGCTGACAACACTCTATCATAACTTGGGAGTACCCGAAATGACAAACAAAGCCTGTGCCACTGCCTGCCTTCCTGCTGCTCCTCTGCTCTGCCTGCCTCCTGCTGCTGCTGCCCAAACATCTCTCCTGCGCCTGTGCTGCTCCCCTTGGGCAATTGCTGCTGTAAGCTGATGATGCCCTGCCACACGTTGGGATGCTGCCACTCCATTGTGTGATGATGGTCTCATTAGGGATGGCACATCTGGCATAAAACCGGCTACTGGTTTTACCGGTTACCGGTTTGCAAAAAACGGTTTACCGGATTAAAACTGGTTTACCGGTGCCGGATCTATTCCATTGATTTCAATGGGGAACTGTCAGTGTCCCCATTGAAATCAACGGGGGGGAAAAGCAATCCCTCCCCCTCCCAGGCTGTGCGGGTGGAAGAGGGGACACCCCACACACACCCTGCCCAGCCTGGATTTTTTTTTTTTTTAAATGTCCCCGAAGTCTCTGGCTCCGGGCCGCCGCCGGCAACTCGGAGCCCGCACCAGCAGGTAGGTACTAGGGTGATCCCTGGGGTGGGGGCTGGTTTAACATACACCCCACCCCAGGGATCACCCTACCTTTGGTGCTCTGGGCGGTGGCAGCACGGCGCTCCAGGCAGCTTCAGCGCTGGCTGTGGCTGCCGGCTTCAGCGCTTACTAGGCCTTCCAGGAAAACCCGGAAGTTCCCCGGAAGGCATAGTAAGCGCTGAAGCCAGCAGCCACAGCCAGCGCTGAAGCCGCCCGGAGCACCGTGCTGCCACCGCTGCCCAGAGCGCCAAAGGTAGGCGATCCTTGGGTGGGGGGTAGGGTGATCCCTGGGGCGGGGTGTGTGTTAAACCACCCTCCACCCCAGGGATCACCCTAGTACCTACCTGCTGGTGCGGGCTCCGGGTCGCCGG
>QEPC01003278.1:1788227-1820938 GCA_003113815.1 Sphenodon punctatus
GGGGGGGGGGGGGGGGAGGGGAGCAGGGTGTGTGTGTGTGTCTGAAAATGGCCCAAGTCTTCTACTCTGCCAGTCCCTGCTGTTTCAGTCCCCAGTGCCCGCTTCCTGACAGTGTCTGCTCTGTCCTGTCCACCTGCTGTGTGCCACTTTCTCACTGATATTTCTGCCTCCCAGGGGCTTTCTCTTCATCTAGAAGCCTTGCCATACTTCGGGCAGCACATCTCCTCTGCTAGTTCCTGCTACTTCAATGTCCAGTGTCTTTTGCCTGCCAATTTCTCTGTGTCTGCCTGATGCATGTTAATCTCACACTGACTTTTCTGCCTCCCAGGGGCTTTCTCTTCAACTTGAAGCCCTGACATACTTGGGGAACCACCATCTCCTCCTGTGTACAGTGCCTGACTGCTTCAGTGCCCAGCACCTACTGCATGCCAGTGTTTGCGCTGTTCTCTACCCATCTGTTGCATACCAATCTCTCACTGATATTTCTGCCACCATGGGGCACTTTCAGCAAGTTTGCAGAAGGAACAGTGTCAGAGAGGCACTTTTGGAAGCATTTTTTGAAGGTGTGGGGAAAAAGAAATTGGTTTTATGTAATTGATTTTTGTATGCTTTTCATTTTAATAACATAAATGAAAGTAGGCATTTTTGTTTGTTATTATAAAATCACAAACAATATTTAAAAAACAAACATTAAACAAAAACAATTTTGTTCTGGTGTACACCCCTACTCATTGGGTGTTTTCAAATGAGCAAAACGATGCAGGGTGGGGGGAGGGGTGTCTGTGACCACTCTGCTACAGAGCATTCAGCAGGTGGAGTACTTGAGGAGAGATTCAAATGGGCAGCTCCCAAGGTGGCTACAGCAGCCATGGACTTCTATGTACATTTGGAAGCGGCCACCATACTCCAGATTTCCCAGCATGGCTCCGTGCATTGCCATGAGTGGGTGTGTCACGGGTTGGAGGTCCGCACCCCCACTTTACTGGGTTTGAGTGACTCAGTTTCCCTCACGCACAGCCCACTTGAACCAGTTTTCCTCTCTGGCCGGTTCAAGTCTGCTGCAGGGACAACCCCTTTGTCACTCAAGGGCCTGATCCTTCCCTTTTACAGACTCTTTAATCTCTGGGTTCGCAAGAGCTTGAGTTCTCTTGTTGCTCACTTGTGTTCCAATGTTAGACACAGACACTTCTTCATAAAGATAAGAAGTAAGTTTATTGATTACATAAGCAAGATAGTTGATACAGAGTGGTTACTAGAAATCAAAGGTAAATGTAACGCATTCCTAACCTATACTAGTTGAGTTCCTAAATACTCATCTTACCCTACAAAGGTCTGTAAGTTCTTCTCAGCCCTTGATGTAAGCGACTGGGTCTCCAGTTTTTTGCTAGAGAGCAAAAACCTGTCTCTCAGTTCATGTCTTTCCAGCCTTGCTGGCTGCAAGATGGTGAGTGAGTTCCTTATAGTCACTGCCCCCTCAGGGGTACAACTCCTTATATCCCCAGGAGGAAACTCCTCGTATCTTCTCAAGGCCTCTAGAATTCCCTTTGTTCTCGTTATCAGCTTTCTCTGTCTCTTGCACATAGGCAATGGCTGCCGGCATTAGCATATAAATGTCCCTGGCCACCCGTCTGGGGCAGGGTTCTCAAATATACATTCTTTGTATCTCTTTGCATTTCCTGGATCTTGGTCACGTGTCACAGCTCTGATTTGGGTTTTACAGTTCTCAATTGTAACATTACATACATGCGGAACCTTTTCCTTTACATATCTACCAGGCCTGCAGTCTACATGTGGGCCCGTGTTGCATGTGTGTGACCCTATGTTCCTCCGTGACAGGGTGCCCTGTGGCTCACAGGAGCATGCATCCGGTTGCTCCACCTTCAGACGGGCGGGCGGGCACATCCATGGTTCCTGGGTGGCCATACGGGGTAGCACCTCATCTGAAAACATGTTGTTTAGACCAGGTGTCCCAGGTAGCCGTGTAAAGCACAGCTGATTCCTTCCACTTGTTCCCACTGGTATCCCTGTGAATCTAGAAGCTGACATGCATTGGGCCCTGATGTCTCCTCTCTCCTCTGCTACCAGGTTGTGTTGGGCAGAGGCGTATTTTCTATAAGGCAGGGGGGAAATTTTCTCCCTCACCTCTTTTATTGGTTGTCCACCTCTTCACTGATTTTTTTTCTGAAATGATGCTGCCACCAATATTGCCCTACCAAGGGCAGCTTCAGCCCTGGATGTAAAGCAGCACTGCCTTCAGTGTGTACTGGACCCAGCCAGCCCAGGAAAACACCATGTGGCCATAGGCGACTCATGGGTGAGTGGGGGGCTATGGGGGACACATGTCCCACCAAGATTTTGGGAGGCCTTTTATAACCCCTGTCCAGCCCCCTCTCCTGTGCCCCCTTAGCAACAGTTACCACCAGTCACTTATGCATGCGACTGTTCAGTGAGGCACACAGGTCCTGAATGTGACTGGTCTGTCCCTGCAGCAGGGATGGGGATGCTGGGAGGCCTCAGCACCACTGACCTCTACCAGGAGCTGGGTAGGAAGCTTTGGGAAATGAGTTCAGTCAGGGTTACCCCACTGCAAAACATAAGGGGGCGGTGACCCAGCATCCCTAACCATGGACCCAGCATGGCTCATTGGGGAGGCAAAAAGTACTGCAGAACCTCAGCCCGAAATTCTTGGTGTTAGGGTGTGGCTAGCCCAAGCAGGGAGTGAGCAAGGGCTATTAAAAACTGGGCACAATGTGTGGCCTGTTGGTGGCAAATGCAAAATGCAGAGCATGTGGCCAGCCAGTTGGTAGTGCTGGCGTCCTCCTGTTCCATGGAAGCCTGAGGGGGGGGAAGAAGCAGTGCAGCAAAAAGTCTTCCTAAAGTTCATGGGAGTGGAGGGGCCCTGCCACCAAACAGCGGCCCCTGAAGACCTGGTCTCTCTGTCTGGAATGTCACTGACACACTTTCCTTCTCCGCTGCTCTTGTTTCTAGCCAAGCAACTGCCTTGCTGAAAAAAACTGGGAAAAGCATTGCCTCGCTGAGTTCAGTGGCTGGCTGCCTGGAGTAGAGGACGCTGACAGTTTACCCCAAGGAGAAAGCAAATCAGACTTGGGAGGGGGTGGGCAAGTAGCTACGGCTGCCTGAAGAGGAGTGCATCCCAAAGTTTTGTTTCGGGGTAATGTACATTGTCTTCATAAAGGCGATGGGGTAGCGAGCCGAAAGAGAACTGTAAATCCTGGCTCAGTGGAGCGTGATACAACCGAGAATGAACGGCAGAGGAGTGTTGACTTGAAATCATTTTCGAGCCACTTGCTCATTCTACAGCAAGCTTCCCTGTGTTCTAGCCACAATTGCTTGCGTAACAGCGGCACACCATTTGGGAAGGGCAGCCAAGTTTCCGCCCTTCCCCCGCCGCCCCCTCTGAGCCTTGTTAATGACACGCTGCTGGCGCGAGCCGAGTGGCTCGCCCGATGCAAATGAAGGAGGGAGATTACGCTGGAAATGATGAGCGCGATTGCATAAAAGTCTCTGAGACACGCACGCAGCAAAATCCTTCCTCCCAGAGGAAGGGGCCTTAAACTGCTTGCAAGTCCATCCCCGGCTTGACAGGCGGGCAGAGAGCGCTGCGTCCGCTCCGTTTGGCGCGGGGGGGAAGGAGGAGGAGACGCAGGAGTCCCGCTCGGCCTCCCCATGAATTGTTTGTGCCGAGAACAAGGCAACCGCTTTAACAGGAGCCGTGGCGGGGGTGGGTCACGTGCAGCAGCAGCAGCAGCTGGCAGGAGAGCGTGAGCTCTGAGCCGCCAGGGGAACAGGGTGGGGCTGGCCAGCGGCCCCGGGGGAGGAAGTCTGCTAGTGAAGCAGCGCTCGCCCAGTACCCGAGCTCCAAGCCAGGGCCGGGAGCAAGCTGGGCTCAGCCCCGGCAACATGGGGCAGCTGCTTCCTCCTCCTCCTCCCCTCCCAGGGGCCGATTGATTCTTCCCCGTCTGGCGCACACGCATGTCTATTCGGGGGGGGTCTTGTCTCGTCGCTTGGACGCGGGAACAATCGCAGCCAGTTCCGAGTTCGATTTCCCGGCAGCGACTGGAGAGAGCCGGACGGAAATGCCGGGGCGGCGGTGTTTGATTGCAACGTGTGCCTCCTCCGCACGCCCCGGGAGGAGCAGCGCTGCCCCCGACTCCATTGACACAGCCAGCTGGGGGCGCTTTCTGCGGGGGGCGGACGGAGGGGGAAGCCGTAGAGGCGGCGCCACAGAGGCAGGCGGCGGCCCGGCCTTGCCAGCAGGGCCAGTTAGCATGTGCGTGTGTGACAGCTGCCCCCGGCAGTGGCGGGGGGATTATCTCGCGCGCGGACACACACACACACACACGCCTTCGGAAGTGCCTGCCGAGCAGGCTTTGCAATGCGAGCCACGGCCAGGAGGGGACGGACGGGACAGCAGGTGAAACCGCGCTCCCGGGCTCTGCCGACCCCTGGCTGTTCCGTGTCGCGACGTGGAGCTCCGCAGCCTGGGCCAGACGGCTGCGGGCGGAAGCAGCGAGTCGGGCACTTTCCTTTTCAGTGTCTGGTAGAAGCTCGGGGAGGGGGTTAGGACTGGGGCGCCGTGCGCAGCCCCAGCAGCAGCCCAGGCCGCTCGGCTCAGCGGGGGGAGAGGAGGAGGCTTCGGGAAGCGGAATAGGCTGGAGACCAACAGGGGCTCACAACCAGCTACGGGCCAGTCCGTCTTCCCCGTTGGGGTGGGAGGTGCTTTGGTGCGACTGACTGGTAGCACTTTCTACGGAGAAACTTGTGCGCTGCTATAGCTGGGGCTCCGGGCGGAGTTGGCAGCACGCCTTTTTGGGGCGTAGGGGGCAGCAGTGAGGCGCATGGCGGCCAAGTGTGAAAAACCTGCCCTGTGTTTGCAGCGAGGCTCGGTACGGGGGGGGGGCGCTATGCCCTGCTCTCCATTCCTCTCTTGCAGACAGAGGCAGGCTTTGGTCCCGGATACCCTTTCTCGGATCTCTAGCCAGCGGATCGCCAAGCTCCTAGAAGCCCCTTGAGTTTGGGGCCCCTTCCTTTAGCCACACAGTGCCTTCCCCAAGCGCTGGTGCTCTGCAAATCCTGCCCCTCCCCCCTACTTTAGAGCTTGCTGCCTGCTTGTGAGCTTCCAGCTAATTTTCCAGCTAGGAAACAAACACAACCCCGAAGCGACAGCGAATAAATTTGCAGCACAAATTAATCTTCGCCATTAATACGCGTAACTGTTTCTGGGAGCTAGCACGCAGGGTGCACTATGGCAGGAAGGAGCCTGCTTAACGGTACAGAAACCTTCCGGAGATGACTCCCTGCTGCCTACACCGAGGGACAATGTAGTGTTGATTAAAAAACAAAAACCCGGTGTATGATAATGGGACAGTTGTTATTGGCCAGGGCAGTGTTAGAGGACTTTTGAAGTCGGGGAGGGAACAAGGGAACAATTAACATGCGGGAACACAAGCTCTAGCGCAACAAAGAGTCTTGTGCTAGCTTCTGTGAATGTGAGAGTGCTGCTGAAAGAGCGGGAAGAGCTAGTCTTGCCTGCTTCTAGCCGTTGCTTCCTCTGCCTGCCAAGCAGGACCATTGGCAGCTTGTGTGTTTCCATCATTCAGGAATCGGATGCAGTTTGTCTGCGGTTATTGTAAGGATGCTTTGTCAGTGGGTCATAATCATGGTTTGACTCCCAATAATTATTCCCAGTTCTATCCAAAAAGCGATGGAGACAAAATAGTTTAAATGATATATTGTATTGGACCAACTTCTGTTGCTGAGAATGGGCAAGCTTTCGGGCCACACAGAGTCAGGGCCGGACTTAGGATTTTTTTTGCCCCATGGCCCCCCTTAGACTGCTGCCACCACACTGTGTTCATGAGGGGGGGAGTCCCGTGTGAATGATGCAGTGTGTGCACCCGCGGCTGTCTCTTATACACATCTAGATGTGTATAAGAGACAGATGCAAAGAGTGAGCAGAGGTTTCTCCTGTGAGCACACAACATGCTTTACATGGTATTTATGCAAATGATAATACTAATCTTGCCATGAATGCAAAGAGCTTCACTCTACAGTCCTAAAAACAATTAAATCAAGGCAGAGTTGTGCTTAAAATGCACATGGCCCAAGGTAACACTAACCATCTCCTCCTTGAATAATATCCCTGGAAGTGACCGCCAAGCACCACCATTGTCTCCTTGAAAAGGACCTTTTCATTAAATGACCGACGTATATTTGGCCCCTAACTATCATCTTGATAGTCCCATTCCATGCCATTGATTGGGGTCAGGGTGAGATTAGCAAGCTTTGGAAATCTCCCAACAGGGAATGTTAATTGCATGCGCGCAAATGAGGTGAAGGTGTTGAAGTGGCTGCCGGATGAAGTGCCTAGATGCCTTTTGTCTGGCAATAAAAATAAATAAATGAATAAAAACCTCAATGCTGGTTGTGACTAAGGTTATCAGCATCGAAGCTGTAGTTTAGCGGTGCGCCGGAAATGCCCCTGAAACTTTGCTGCTACATGCTGGGGGAGGTGTGTGCTAATCTGTGCTTTGTATTTTGTTCCTAGCTGTTTCCGACTGGCTCGGCTCAGTTTTGGTGAATCATTGAACCCCTCCCTAGCAGTTAAATGGGGCTAATAAGGAGAGTGTGCATTTGCAAAAAGGCTCTTATATCGGAGCAAACCCTGTCTAGGTGCAATTACCACGGCATTGCTTCACTCTACCTGCTAACGATCGTCAGACAAGGCGTTACAAGAAGCCAAAGAGGGAGGCGTGTCAATCCCTTAGTCCCAAAGCAAGCCCTGCGCTCCCAGATTGCCATGCAAAATACTGCGCGATCTCCCGCTTTGTCATTGAAATATTTCCGTTCGCTCGGATTTTCCATAGGGAGGGCTGGGCGGCGTTTCTTGCTTGCTCCCCTTCCTAAGCAACCGTCCTGCCTTTAGGGCCCTGATCTCCAGCCTCCTCCTGCGCGAGAGCTCTCCCTAATTACACGATCTTTTCCGACAGGGGGCGTGTAAACCCAGCAGCATCTTGACTCCAGTCCTGCCTTCGTGACACTAAATAAGGTTCTGGCAGCGATTTCACTTAGCAGCCTCGGTTAGCAGGGGGATCGGGGATAATTACTCGGCAATAAAATCCTGCCTCAGTCTAAAACTCCACGCACAAGATCGGAGTCAGCAGGCGATTGCTTCTGTGATTATTTTTGGAAGGGGAAGAAATCACTGGTTCTGGTTTGGTTTTGACACAAAGAAAAATCCTCCCCACCCCCTTTCCCCCCAAAAAACAACCCTATACGTTTTTTCGGCCATTATTTTGGCTTAAGTAGGATAGATATAAATTAAATTCATTAATGTCACGCTGTCTTGATCCAGGCTGAGGAGGTATTATAATCAGCCTGTGTCATAGAGCCGAGATAATAGCGTTGAAAAAGTAGGGGAGGGGGGCTGCTCGTCGCCGAGGCTTTTAACAAAGGTAGCTAGCAGCCTCGCGTGACAATGGCTCTGAGGCAGCGTGACAAGAGCTGCTTCCCCACGGCCCCCACCCGAGCTGCTGCGAGATCAGACAGAGCCCTAGCGCAGTGTAGATCCGACTCGATTCACCCATCCACCGATGCGATCCACATCCACTTCTGAGTGGGATGGGGCTTGCATGGATCCTGGGGCTGACTGTGGCTGGGAACTGTGCCAGCGCGGCACTGACTGTAGAGCTGGGGGGAGGAAAGTGACTTGTTCAAGGAAACAGCCAAGTCTCTGGGCTCCCAGTCCTTAGAGCCACCTTCCATTATGTTCTTTAGATCCGCAGCTTCGCCCGGCGCTGGCCTTTCTTCCTGTCAGTCAGGTCTGGGGCTACCAGCAGTGGAGAAAAGGCCCCCAGCTGGGACTCTGAGTACACCGGTGGCGGGCTCGTTGTTGGTACAAAGACCCTGGTGAGGACCTCTCCTATCTAACACCGGGCCGCACAATTCCTAAGCAGAGACACCTCTGCTGCCTGCCCTTGCTGCTTCCTGTAGGGGGCGCTCCCAAAGGGGGAGGCTAAAGGGATGGCTGAGCTGGAGTCCCTGGGGACTGGAGCCAGGGGGGGATATAAGAGTGCGCCGCCCTGTGTATAGGCTTGGTTTCAATAGCTATTGCTAATGGTGTGTGCGTGTGGCGGAGATCAGGGACTAGAGTTCCTGGCTCCTGCTCCCGGTGTCCTCCATGGGAAATCTCATTCCGTTCAGCTCCTGACGCGCTAGCAGCACGGTGTCACTGGCACAGACCTGATTATGTCAGGAGAGGGGAAGTCAGTGGGTGACATGCTGATTGTACAGGCTGACTGACACCCCCTCCTCTCCTCTCCGCCTCGCCTCCACCCCGTCAAACCGAAGCTGTTCGATAAGAGCTGGCAGCAGGCGGGGAGCTCACACTGAGCTGCAAGCTCCGGAGGGAGGGCGTGTAGGGATAGGCACGGACCGGCACGAAGAAAGATGGCTGGGTCGGACTCACAAATGGTTCCCCAAACCATTGTGTGCATGTGTGATCCGTTCTGAGATTTAATATAACCCCATCCCACCAGACAGCAGCAAGGACAGACACCAAATCCCCTTGCCCAACCCACAGATCTTGGCCCTTGCCACCCATAGTTTGGCAACTGCTGCACTAGCCAATGTTAGTGTGAGGGACACACCGGCAATATCCCTGGTGTCAAACCAAGCTGGCAGCACATCCTAATTTTTGCAAAGAATGGGAGGTGGGGGACAATTCTCATCCACTAAATCCAGTGACAGTTTCCCCATTGACTGTAATGGATTCAGGATCGCACCTCGTGATTACACTGAAGCCATTGAATTCAATGAAGACAATGGCAAAACACCCACTGAGTGTGTGTGTGTGTGTGTGTGTGTGAGAGAGAGAGAGAGAGAGAGAGTTACTGGTTTCCGGACTTTAAGTAAGGAAATCAAATTGCAATAACTAAACTCAGCTCCGAGCACTGGCACTGCGTGGCATTCTGCCCATTAATCCGCTCCAGGTTCCAGAGGAAGCCTAGCCCCGGCTCAGTGGTCGCTACGTACAGCCGGAGCTCCACCCCCTCCTGCTCCTCACCCCTTTGTGCCCTTCTGGAAGGCTATTGGGGGGGGCGGGGGAGGCAGCCAGCTGCAGTGCTGGCTAGCTGGGCCGCTAGGGGGCAGGGTAAGGAGGTGTCCCACCCTGCTGGCCACTGCGCAGCCGCAAAGGGGCCATCAGGAGGGGTTGAGGGTCGCTCCACCGACCCCCTGTGTGGCTGTTTATAGCAGGCTTGCTAGCGAAAGGCATTCTTCCGTCTTCGTCTCCCCGCACTTTACCAGACCGTGTGCTGCCCACGGTAGAACCAAAGGAGATCCGCTTCTAAGTTTAGATTTACACAGATCCCCTTCAAACTTGGGGAGGGACTGCTGAAATGTTTTTCTTTCTTTCTTTCTTTCTTTTTTTAAAGGGGGGGGGGGACTGGAAAGTTCTTGGGAAGAGAGCAAGCCCCCGGAGGAGGGCAGGGGGAGATGTGGACGGAAGGATCCCTCTGCAAGACAGCCTAACTTTCACTGCCCAGCTACACTAGTTTGGAAGAAGAGTGCCAGCCATCTAGGGAGGAGCCCCAGGCCTAAGATGCTCACCCACAGTCAGGCCCGGACTTAGGGGCAGGTCCCCTAGGCCTGGGCCGCATTTTTTTTTGGGGGGGGGCTGCAATCCTGGCACTGGCTCTGCCTCCCTGCTGCCCGGGTCCCCATCCCTCACCTGCCTCTGCCATCTGCCTGCTAGTAGTGCTGGACACCAGGACTGAGAAATAAAGCTATTCCTTTACAAACAACTGTGATCAGAAGTTTGTTGCCTTGTAAAGAAGGTTCTTCGAGATTGCTCCCAACATTCTCACAACTGAGTTGTGCATGCTCACCCATGTGATGGTCTTGAGCTCCTCTACTATAAAAAGCACTCTCCCCCCTCAGAATGACAGTTCCTTTCAACCCTTTCTAAGAATATAAGAAAAAAATTCCATGCAGGGCTGGAAGGGTGTGTGTTGTGAGAATGTTTTGAGCCATCTCGAAGATTCTTGTTTACAAGGCAGCAACCTTCTGTTCTTCTTTGAGTGGCTCCTCACATGCCCCTTTAACATGGCTCCACCGGGTGGGGGTCCATGGGTGCACTGGCGTATGGGCAGGGCATGCACACAGTCACACACACATCCCCACTCACCCCCTCCCCCACTTATCCGCACCCACGGAGCAACCTCCATTTTCCCTAGTTGCTCTGTGTGTGGGGACAAGCAGGGTGTGTGTGTGTGTGCATGTGTGAGTGGGGATGCGTGTTAGGCAGGTGCGTGCACACACCCCAAGTCACTGCAGGCACATGTGAGCTCCCCCACCCATGAACACTCAGAGCTCCCCCACCCATGAACACTCAGCGTGGGGGTGGGGCTTGGCTTGGGGGAAGCAGCCTGAGAAGGGCCTAGGGGCCCCAAATTCCTAAGTCTGGCCCTGCCCACAGTTGGCCAAGCATGGACAAAAAAGATTCCTCCTCATCCCCACCAATTTTCTGACTAGCCTCTGAGGAGTTCTCCCTTCCCTTTGGCTGTGCAGAGCCCAGGGGAGCTTCCTGGCACACAGGGCCATAGACCTGTCTTCAGGCAGGGGCTGCCGCCAGCCCCTCAGTGCCACATGAAGCTTCCCAGAGGCAGAGAGACACTCTGGAACTCTGGGTGCTCAGATTAGGCGGTGGCCTGCACTAAGGTCACCCTTGTTTGAAAGGCTTTCAAACAAGAGAGGACCGCTAACTGCAGGCCTACAAGTTTCCTCCTTCTGTGCATCTCTTCCCTTCAGTGCCACACGGGCTCAGAAAGGGCGCCCGAAGGGCAACAGCATCGGCGGATTATCTACCCTGGAGGAAAAAAAGAAACCTAGAAGGAAAATGTGCTCTTCCTTTTGTGTGAACGGTTAAGATAAACTGGAGATCAAAGAGGTGGTAAAATCCTGACCTCCTTAGCAGGAAGCCTGGATTTCCTCAGTGCCGCACCGCTGGAGCGATCTTCAGTAACAGACAGACCTAGGCTGTGCTCCATGCTCCGCAGAGCAGGGGAGCTCCCAAAGCATAGACCCAGATCCCGAAAAGCTTTACTAAGCTAAGTGACTCATCCTTACGTGTCCCAGGAGACTCATCTGAGCCAATAAGCAATAAATCAGGCTAAGGGCTTTAGCAGAAATGCACCCACCGCGCTGAAGGCGGACCACTTACTCAGGATGAGCTCCATTAACTACTCCGGAGTAAGTGGTCTGTCGCTGGCTGGCAGCACCTGGAAGTACGTGCCTAACACAGCACGTTGGTCTTGCAAGCCAACAGCTCGAAGAGGATCAATATGATGCGGTTTCGCATTCCCTTTAGCATCTGAAAGAAAGTCTAATTCATTTGGGAGGCTGGGCACACCCGGGACTCCGGGAGCGGACACTGAGCGGACTCCGGGAGCGGCCCTTCAGGGTCGGGTTGCAAAGCTGCAGGTTGGGATGGGCAGAGACAACGCAAAGGACCGAGAGACTGCTCCTTTCTTGCCAGCCAAGTCAGGAGAGCTGCGTGCTCTGAGAAGCCAGCTGGATGCAGGGGGAACGGCTCCTCCGCCCCGATCTCCCGGGCAGCTCCGGGATGCGTGGCCGTTGTTGTTATTAACACGTTTCAGTTTGGGATTGAGGTTGTCAATCACCCGCTGAGCTGCGAGGTTTAGCCTCAGGCTGGGGGCACCGTGGGCTTTTCTCGCACCTTCTCCCTTAGCCTTTGAGAGCAGGGGCTGGGCGTGTCTCCCGACCCGAGGTGCCTGCACTTTGCCTCCTCTGCCTCCGTAGCTGCGTGCACTGCCTGGCCCCGTCAGCGGAACAGAATGGGGGCGGCGGGGGCATCGCCCAGCTCCGGTGCAACAGGGGACGGAGGAGTTCTCATTATTTTTCGCCCCCATGACTCCCCACGCGGCCCCTCCGCCTTTCCTTCCTATTTTACACGGTGAGTTAGAGGGATCCCCGCCCCCATAGTTGCTGCTCCACTAGCCTCCATTCTTCACGTCACCAGAGGACCTTGATGGAAGAAAAGCCTGAACAGCTGGAAGAAAAGCCTGTTTACCCTTTCCAAACCGGGAGCTAGTGTGGCCAGATATGCAAATTGTAGAAGACACTTAGAAAAACTACAGGTTGTGGGGCTGCATTGGCTCCAGTGCAGCCCTGCAACCTGTATTTCTCATAGGTGTCCTCTACAATTTGCATATCTGGCCACCCTAGGAAAGCTATTTTAATTTGTTTGCCGAAACAGCCTCAGCACGGAGCTCTAGGGAAGAGGGAGCACTCTGTTTTTAGACGTGCGCGCGCACACGGGACATAAAATCACGCTGCATGTTAAAATCCGGCGTGCGGGATTTAGACGCCACATTTCACCTGTTAAAGCTGGCCGCATGTTCTTTTAAAACCACGAATACCTCGGTGTGGAGGTATTTAATCTGCAGCTTTAAGAGAGTGCCCCACCGGCTTTAATGCGTGAAATGTTGCGTCTAAAGCCCACATGAGGGATTTTTACACACGGCATGATTTTATACCAGGTGTGTGCTGCGAACGTCTAAAAGCGGGATATCTGTCAATAATATCATTGCTGTGTATTGTCAATTATATAATCGTCTTCCTTCAGCGCTAGCACAAGTGTTCTCCAGACCCATAGCTATTTCCTCTATATTAGTCTCTCACAATCTCTAGGTCTTTTTTTCACACAAATCTGGAAAGATATTGTGGGAGATCTTCCCCAATAAAGTTTGGCAGTTCATATTAGTATAATGATATAATATGCTTATATATATGTATTATAATATATAGAATAATGTATTCTAGCATATATATACTGTGTATATATAATATACTTATAATATAAAGATATTGTATAATAATATATTTTACTTTTTGCAGTTAGTGTGACCTAGTGGATAAGGCATAGTACTTAGACCTGGGTTCAAGTTGTGTCTTAGCCATTAACTCAGTGAGTGGCCTTGGGGGCAAGTCATTATCTCTTAGCCTCAGTTCCTCATCTGTAAAATGGGGAAAATAATGTTCTACTTCACAGGGTTGTTGTGTGGGTGACTTAGCAAATGATTGTAAAGATCTCAGAACACTGTAGAAATATCTCTTTTCATTTGAAAACACTAAAAGCCCCTCTTAGCAAGCCCCAACATATTGTTCCAGAGAGAAGTAACTTCTCCTCCCCCTCTCCCTCACCCAAAGCCTCGGCAAATACATTCTCTAAAGAATGATAAACTAAACGGCTGACCGTCTCAAGCAATTAACTTTTAATCTGTTATCTGAGATCTGCAAACATTCCGGCCCCACACAGCTGTCAGAAAAGTGAATTCCTCTCTGCAGCCTGCACCTTCTTTGTGCCGTACGGTAATTGCAAAATACTTTCGGCCATTTTAAGATGTAATTTATTTCCCAGATGCTTTCCAGCATTCGTGGTTGCTGCTGCCCACCCGCGCCGCATAATCTGAGGCTTTGCATGCTAGGCGCTGCTGCTCCCTTGCAGTGGCTATGGGAGACGGATCAGTACGAAGCTTTCCCCTTTGATTCCTGATAGGAATCTGCTTGTTTTCCCCCAGCCAGCTGTGGGTGCACTCTCCCAGCCTTTGTTGACCTGGGACTGTGCTTAGATGGGAAACTTTAAGGCCACGAGGATCCACACAAACCACTCACTCCGGAACAGTAAGTGGTTTGAGGATCGTGCTCAAAGTTGGGCGTGCAGCAACCTCCCAGCTTAGTCCTGGATGCTTCCCAGAGCTCCAAGGCGGAGGCGCCCCCGTACCGAGCACCCAAGCCCCTGTGACGTGAACGCATTCTGAGAGGCCTATAAATAATTTCCATTATGCTGCGCTGACAGCGCAAGGCGATTAATTTTAATAGCTGTATATTTGCCTGTTCCTCCTAATGCCCTGTAATGAGCTGAAAAGCAACCAGCTCCAGCTGGCTCCAGTCCCCTTTGCAAAAGGCGAAATGTGTGGTGGTGGGGAGGTGTGGAGCGGGGAGGGGGTCCCTGCGGCAGTCAGACCCAAGTCCTTCCCGATCCGCTCCACCACCGTGTCTGTGCGCACCGAGAGCATCTCCCTTGTCTGCCAGCGCTAGGAGCCATTATGACATTGCACATTCAGCTGGCTGGAGCGAACCACTTGTGGTCAGAGATTAGCTGCTTTTTCACCGGGCTGCGTGCACGCTAATTGTTGCCATGGGCTCTCTTATCCCAGGGTGTTCATTAGAGCCGGGAGCCAGAGAGACCGCTGACTGGCAACCAACCGGGTGGCACCGAGCGGTTGGCAGGCGTTTGTAGCCACGGGAGGACTGGGAAGAGATTCTGTTAACCTAAATTTACTAGCGCGGCGCCCTCGGATCTTCCCGTAAGAAGCAAAGCTCGCTGAGAGGTGGTGGCGGGCAGGGAAGGAGATGGCTGCTTTATGGGACATGCTGCGTCTCTCCCAGCAGCAAGGCTGTGGGGGTGTGTGGTGACAAAGCCCAGCAGCAGCCTCAGAGAGAGAGAGAGAGAGAGAGAGAGAGACAGCGCTTGCTTTCCTGGAGTGGCTGCTCGGAGGGAGGGAGGGAGAGAAGGGATTTCTAAACGTAGACAAGACACCGTAGCGAGTCCCAGGCTCCGGGAGAAAGAGTTCATTCACTGGCAGGACAATTCTGCTTAACCAGGTGGAACAGCACCGAGGCAGGCGAGGCGAGCACCTGCGCTTGCTCCAAAAGGCGTGGACTGCTCATTACCGCAGTTAATTGCCTTGCTTTGAAGGTCATTTGAAGTTATAGGCTGTTTTCTTTTCATGCGAGCAGACAATGCGCCGGCTGTTTTAAATGTAAATGAAAAGAGTCTCTCTTGCTGCAGAAACCTGCACGGGGGACAGGAGGAGGCAGCAGGGATTCACACTCACCGCGTGTCTGGGGGAGCACAGTGCCCGCCTGGCAATGCTGGGGCGTTAGTTCCCGTCCACCGGTGCTCAGTGCCCTGAGGGATCGCGCCGGGAGGCAGGTACAAACTCGCTGCTTTCCTCCGGGAGAGCACGGCTGCCGCTTAAAGGATGAAAGCGCGAGGGGGGATGGTTAGGCAGCGAGTGACACACTCCTCTTACTCCACAGTTGGCCCATTGAAGCCCGCAGGGATAGCTGGTTTCGGTTTGTGGATATGGATGAGCGCTGCCATACATTTTAGCAGCGCAATCTCTGGCACCCACTGAAGTGATTCTGTTCCGAAAGGCCCGGGGCTGCTGCGGTGCGAATGTGCCCTATGACTGCATTACTGGGTCTGTTGCACTCCCGGGGACCCTCTGGAGCAGCCCTAGGTCACCGATTCCTCTTTATTTCCCGCTATTTCTTTTCTAAACTTTGCCAGTTTGGGCTTGCGTATTTATTCTTTTGTGCCTGGCAAGGTTTCCGCCCCCCTCCTAGACTGCTTACTAGCAGGGCTTTAGTCAAGGCTGGAGCCGCCTCTCTGGTTAGGAATTGGAGACCCACCAGAAATAAAATAATGCCATCATCCAGCTATGGCGTTGCTGCCGCGCTGGAGAGGAGGGCCAGTGACTCAGAGACAGCCGATGGTCTGATGCAAGGGAGACTGGATGAACTGAAGAGTTTTGGCCTCTGAAAGGCAGATGTTCATAAAAGTCCTCTCTGGGCTTAAATTCTAGGACGAGGCCTGCCTTGGCACTCTTTCCCGAGAGAGGCCTTAGCCGTCTCTTGTTGTCTTGAAACCTAAGACTCAACTTCCACGTGTCCTTCTGAACCATCAGCCTAGGCACCAGGATGGGGGACCTCTCCCTCCCTATGCAGTATTGCAGCAAAGAACCAATGCTCTAGTGCCCCTTCGTAGCTCTATCTCCCTGCGCTGGGCAGGCTTACTAAAGCTGCAGGATCCTATGGGCAGGCACGAGAGAGAAGGCTTGCCTGCAGCCTCAGGCTGGGACACAAAATGGTGGTAGAGGAGTTGCCATAGAAACGAAGAGGTAGCAGGACACACGCACCGAGGGGACCAGAGAATTGGATGAGACCTATACGTTGTGTTGAATCGGGCAATGGGGGGAGGGCAGAGAGAACAGCTGCCCCAGGTCTCTCAAATCTAGGGAGCAGAACATGGTGAATAGATCCCTCAGTTGTTCCACACACACACACACCCCTTCAATGTTGGGAGGGGGAGTTGAGTCCAGCCCCTTAGTCACCAACCACTGCTGGCTCCATTTGGTTCCAGAGGGGGCCCAGCTCCCTTCTCTCAATGCTGAAGGAGCTGGTGAAGGAATCCAGCCATTCTCCTGCTTTCATCTACCTCCTTCTGGGGAACTAGCGGAGCAGAGAGGAGCGGCTTGGATAGTGGGCTTTCCCCTTGGAGCTAGGGAAGGGAAGTCATTTCCTTGTGGCATGGAAGAAGCTTTCATCCCGTGACCTCACAGCAGTAAAGCAATAGCCATGCGCTCTCGCGGCACTCCTTTACCGGTGACAGAACCAAGGTCTGCCTCTCAGATGGGGGGGCACGACTCGGAGGAGAGGAATGACTGGTAGGCAAACTACCACCGAGCCCATGCGTGAAAAGAGGCGCTGAGAGTCGGACTGGGCCACGGCTACATTGGCAGAGCTTGGAAGAGAATGCAAGACTCCTGACTCTGCCTTCCCTGCTAGCTCTAACCACTAGGCATCTGTCCTCTCAGAGGTGCTGCTCTGTCCAGCAAACCCATATTTGTCATGTGTGTAGGGTGTTCACATCCACCGCAGTTCAGAAACCACTTACTCCGGGGTAACCCTATTGAGGCCCAGAGGCCTCCCCAAGCTCCACATGGGGACTTCAGTGGGACTACTCTGGAATAGGTGGCTTGAGTCATCATTTCCATAACTAGCAATGGTTGAACTAAAGCGGGAACATAGGGATAGAGAAGAGGAAGGGGATATTAGAGGACATGAACCAAATACAAACAATGGATAAGAGAACGCACCCAGACAAAGAGAAAATCAGAAAAAGAAGCATAAGAGGGGGGGGGGGGGGAAATCTTACTGGCCACAGAGTCGTTGCCATTACTAAGCAGAAATTACTGCTGCTCTGCTAGCCAGGTGGGAGCGGCTCTTCGCCTACAGGATGCCTTTCTGCAAGGTGCCCTTTGAATCCTTAGAACAGAGGGCGGGCATTTCCCTGCTTTGAAACAAAACAAAAATGACTTTAGCGGAAGTTTTACCAGGGTGAGGCGCAGCAGGGTAAACTTGGATTGAATGTTACCCCCTCCTCCCAAGCGGACAGGGTCTCTGTTCCTGAAAAAAACAAATCAACCCAGCTGTATATCTCCCTATGGGCTCAGCTCCCCGTAGGGTAGGCTGCTTCCAGATACCACCTAGCTCGCTGGTCTGAATGCTACCCGCTAAATCCTCAGCTCTTTGAAATTAGTGGGAGTTTTGTAATTGATTTGGTCGGGACTAGGATTTCTCCCCTGCAGTGTCCCCGCTAACCCGTGCTGCACGGCCGTTCTCGACTAATTATAAGTGGCGTGCCTCGATTCCATTTTTAGCCTGGGAGCCTGGCTATTAAGGTTAAGAATTCCTGTTCTGAAAGGATGTTTGAGCATCATAACTAACACTCGTTCTAAGGTTTTCGAGTGTGATTGATTGTGTGAAAGCTTTTCAGCACCTTATGTACTTCATCTTCAAAATGTTCTCCATTATAGCTTTCCTTTTATTCCTCAGCGTCAACAAAGGCATCTTCACAACCCCTCTGGAACAGCTACTCCTAGACCACTACGTGCCCAGAGATGCGCCTTTCTACAGAATAGTCTGGTACTCTCTCGCCCCTTATGGAAATTGTCTTGTTTGACACCCCTCCTCCCATTGTCGAGAATCTACCGCCCCTATTCCAGAAAAGTAACGAGCCCAGCGCTTCACGTTTCATTTTCCTCCCAACCAGCTTAAGCATCTGCTGGGCTGCTTCCCAGTGCACCGGCGCATACCCGCACTAGACGTTCGTAGGGGGAGGATTTTAGTGTTGTTCTTGAATTGTGTAATCCTCCCCTATTAAAGCATTTGGGAACTGGGATATTGATATTAAGGAGCCGGGGATAGCACTCCTCAGCCACGCTCCAATTACTCTGGAGTAACCTTATTGAAAGCCCACAAGCTGGGGTGGGGGCGTTGCCCTCCTGTCATTTCAGGGTCACGACTGTGTGTATAATCCCATTGGTTGCCAGTTGCATTAAAAAGTCCCTATGAGAGTATGGGGTGGGGAACGGTCTCCCATTTCTAAGGCTGTATCTTAAAGGCAAGTGCTGGCAGGATCGGAGGCCAGGAATATAGCAGGAATGCATGCGTTTCTCCCTCCAGTTTCGTTACTATATTCATGCCCTGACTTTGGGGCAGGGCCCCTACGGCCGGGCCTTGGGTGGCATTTTCTGTGGGGGTGCTGGCTCTGCCCCGCTTCCTATTTGTTTTTCTCCCTGCACAGCGGAGGCTGCTGCCTCCAGCCTGATCGGAAGGTTGTTGCCTTGTAAAGAAGGTTCTTCGAGATAGCTCCCTACGTTCTCACAACTGGGTTCTGAATGCTCACCCTATTCAAATAACAGACCAGTGATGGGAGCTCCTCTACTATAAAAAGCACTCTCCCCCCTCAGAATGACTGTTTTTTCCAACCCTTTATAAGAATATATTAAAAAATTCCATGCAGGGGCTGGAAGGGTGGGTGTTGTGAGACCGTTTGGAGCCATCTCCAAGAATCTTGTTTACAAGGCAGCAACAGTGACTCCTCACATGCCCTTTTTACAAGGCTCTACTGGGTGAGTGGGTCTGTGGGCACACTGGTGCGTGGGCAGGGCGTGCACACTGCCCCACACGCATCCCCACTCACCCCCGCTCATCCACACCCATGGAGCAACCTCCATTTTCCCTAGTTGTTCTGTGGGGGGACAAGTGGGGGATGGTGTTAGGCAGGTGCATGCATGCACCTCAAGTCACCGCAGGCAGGTGCACAGTATCATTCACACGGAGCTCTCCCCACCCGTGAACCACAGCGTGGGGGCGGGGCTTGGCTTGGGGGCAGCAGCCTGAGAAGGGCCTAGGGGCACAAAATTCCTAAGTCTGGCCCTGACTATATTGGCATGCTGTGAAAAGCAACATAGTACCGTGCTGATCGTAAACTACTGGCACAGATTACTCTAGCCATATTCCTCAAAACCCAGTCCTGAATCGAGGTTATCTTGGGGCGTATAGCATTGGCAATCGCCAGAGGATACAATCCAGGATCAATATATAATTCCTTATACCTAGAATATAAACACAGTTGGGTGGCCGGGTTCCCTGGAGACAGAAGCCTCGGGCAGAATATTGTCTAGAGCGGAGGCAGAGATCGCTTCCAATAGAGCACTCTTCCCGTACTCCCGACTCCCCCAGCTGCATCGCCCCTCGCTGGGGCTTCAACTCTACCTGGCTAGCTTTGCCCGGGTATAGGGTAGCCAGATATGCAACATTTTTAAGGACACTTATCATTATTTAACACTGCATTAGCCATCAGGCCATATCAGAGAAGGACACGAGAAATACAGGTTGCAGGGCTGCATTGGAGCTAGTGCAGCCCTGCAACCTGTATTTTTCATGTGTCCTCTAGAATTTGCATATCTGGCCACCCTACCCCAGGTTCGAGTTACCGCGTGAGAAAGAGTCACGATTTAAAAACAAAGTGTTCGCAATCCACAAGCCTACTGCGGAGTGGCTCCACTTAAGCGGGCTTCAGTGGGTCTACTCCAAAGTGGTTTATCGATCGCATGCAGGCTGTTTTATGTGGTATAGAAATAAGAAGGATGTCAGTGAGCGGAGCCCAAGCGAGACTGCCAGGCGAGTACCTAGCCTGGGTGCGCCTACCAGGCTGCTAAGTGCCGAGGGCCTGGGGGCGCCCCAGGGCTGCCAGATCAAAGCCTCAAAGCTGGAGGAAGTCAAGTCCGTGGGGCTCGATGCAGCTTGTGCCTTAGGGCTCTGGCAGCCGTGGCTGCACCTTCTGCCTACAGCCCCCCAGAGGAGTTGCAGTCCGCGTCTCTCCGGGGAGGAAGGTTCCAGTTACCGCGAGTGGGCGAACAAGGGAAGTAGCTGCCGCTCTCTCCCAGCAGCGCAGCTGGCTAAGAGGAGCCGTGAAGCGGCGGCCTCTAATCTCCACGGCTGGAGGAAGCGAAACTGGCGGGGGGAGGAGCGAGCCGCGCTTATCTGGGTCAATGAGGTTAGGCTGGAGAGAGACTTGCTCGCGGCCGCTAGGAGGAATCCGGGATGGGCAGGCACCGAGCGGGGGAGGCGGCGGCTGGCTCCCCAACCGAGCCCAGGTGCGGTGCGGTGCGGCGCGGTTTCCCTCCCTCCCTCCCCGGAGCCTGGCCTCGCCGCCTTTCCTATTGTAGCGCCCCCAGGCTGCGGCCGCGGCCCCTGTAGCAAACCCCTAGCTCGCCGCCGGGGGGCTGCCCAGTGCCGCGCTCGGGACGCGGCCCTACACAGCCGAGGGCTAGACCCGGGGCTGCAGCTGCTGCCACCCGCCCGGCAGCACAAAGCCCCCTTGGGGCGCAGAGCGATGCGATCGCAGCAGGAGCGCTGATTAGCACGACTCCCCCTCCCCCGCAGCGCAGCGCCCCTCCCCCCCATAGCTCGTTAATCAATTTCACCCGATTAATTATTAATTTTCCACCAGGCAGCCCGGCTCGCCGGGGACTCGGAGCGGGAAGGGGCCGGCCGGCCGGCCGGCCAAGGCAGCAATAGCAGCGTGTCCATGTGCTCCGCACAGACCGATCTTTGCCCTTTTCTCTCCCTCCGGGTCCGCTCTAGCTAAAAGCTCAGCTCGCAGCCTTCTGAAGCGAGCAAGCGAGGCTGCACTCTCGATTCCGGGGTGTGTGTGTGTGTGTGCGCGCTGCACCCTCCTTCTCCGCCCCTCCCTCTCCTCTCCACTCCCCTCCCCTCCCCCCAGCGCAGACACATCCGTACAAGCCGGGCCCATTGCATTGCGGGGATGATGGATCGTGCCTGGCGGGGGTGATTTGGTGTTGATCGCACATTATCACTGGCAGGTTGGACTGGTTGCTGATGGACGGCTTCTAGCAGCAGTTTCTTCAGACACCCTGGGAAGGAAGGAGGGAGCAGCGCGATCTATAGGCTGCATTTAACTCCTTCCCTCGCAAACACGCCGAGGACAAACCTTCGCATCTGTCATAACATCTCTACGGGTGGCACTTTCATCCCCCCCCCCCCCCCCCGCGTTTTCGCCCTTGCCGTAGCGGGCTGCATCCTTCCCTCACTGCAGCTCCGGCCGCCACTGGCGACGGGTGTGTGGGGTGGATGGGAGAAGTGGCTTTGAATATTCCCCCTCCCCCAGGTACCGCGCTGGGTTGGTACAGTTGGGGGGCCCTCTCAACATAAGCAGTTTCCCGCTCCCCAGGCTGGCGCTGCTACAGTCTCCCCCACATCCCAATGCGAGGAAGAGTTATGCTGGCTTCTTTTTTGTGTGCGGGGGGAGGGGATTCAAACCCCAGGTCCCCTCGTTTGGATTCTCCCCAACCCCCGCACGATCCCATTGAATGGGAACGCTTGTTGCCTCAGCAGAAACGCCAGTGACGGCCGGGTCCTGTCCGCCCGCGGGGAGAGCCCCTCGATGGGGTCTGCGGGCCGGGCGCGGGCGCCGAGGCGCTGGCAGATACAAAGGCGGTTTCGTAAGGCGTTCAGTCTGCAAGCGTCGGGAGACCTTGGCTAACCTTTCCGAAAACTGATTGCAAGTGCCTGTTAACAGCCGGCGCTGCCCGCACTGGGTGCGGAGGGAGGGCCGTCATTTAAGTGACAGACAGCTAGGTAGCCATGGATCCGTAGCGAAAGGCCTGCTTAAAGCCTTCCTCCCTCCAAGCGCTCCGTCTGAGCGCTTCGGCTCTGGAGAGGGAGGATGACGGTGGTGCAGGGGAAGCTTAACCCTTTCCTCCCTCACAGCAGTCATCCTTTCCACCCCATCGCTCGCCCGCTCCCTTCCGCAGCTTGCAAAGCCCCAGCCCACAGCCTTAGCAAAGCAAAGGCCGCCGATCCCTCCCCTGTGCTACGGAGATACCCCGCTCACACGGGACGATTCGGTGGCTCAACACCCCCCTTCCTTGCAGGGGCAGGAGCACAGGTCCCTGCGGTTGGAGCTTGCTTTCTGTACAGAAACCAAGGAAGCTATTGACAGGGAAGCGAGAGCTCGCTTTCTCTCTGGAGAGCTCAACAGCTGCTCTCGGCCAGGCAGCGCCTTGAAATCTATTTAAAGAGAGAGGGAAGGGGGTGGAGAGAACAAAGCCAGAGAGGGGACGGGCCAGTCAGGCACCAGGAAAGAGAGTATTGCTCGGCAGTTTTGCAGCGCACAACCAGCTAACACCTCGGTATGTGCCCCATCGATGGCAAGGATGGTGTAATTGGTGGGGGGGTGTCTTTCGGCTGTCGCCACTGTGACTCCCCACTTACAGTCTCCACTGGCCACAGTTGTCTCCAGAACGGTCTAGGTCTGTAAAGGGCTAACTGTCTTGCTGCCATCAGTCACAGAAATTGTATTGAGGTTCACCCAAGGAAATGTGAGATATCCCCCCTCTGCTGTGTAAGCCAAGCCACCAATGCTTGGTTAAAATAATTTATATCTACAAGATAAAATTGATTCAAGAGTTCAATTCTATAACCCAATGCTAGATTCACTAGAAATCCCCATATATCTATGCAAAAGTCTATGGCCGCTTGTATAGGAGGCGCTGAAAAGCGCCTCCTGAGTCCCCCATTTAGAGAAAAGCTACGCGGGGAGTGTTTATATGCTCCCCGAGCTGCCGGAAGTGACGTGCTTCCGGCATCGCGGGGAGCATGTAAACACTCCCCGTGAGGCTCTTCTCTAAATGCGGGACTCAGGAGGCGCTTTTCAGCGCCTCCTATAAAAGCCGCCTATGTTACACAGCTGGATGTCAGTAGTTGGGCCATCTTCTTCTTGGTCTCTTAGGATATTTTTCAGTTCATTCCTTGGCTGGGTCTGGTCCAATGGGTCCTTAAGCTTCTCTTTGTCTTTTTAAATAAAGACAAAAGTCATGGCCAGCTCAGCTTTTCTGGGTAGTGAGGGGGCTGGTCCATCTGGCCTCTCTCCGCCTGGACCTAGAGTCCTTTCATGCTCGCTATGACTTGTTTGTTGACTTCTTTGTGGGCAAAATAGCTCAAATTCATCATGGGTTTGACATTGCACTTTTGGCAGTAAGTGAACCAGAGGCAGTCAAAGCCCTGGCTTGTCTAATTTTATGGGATCAATTTCAGTATGTGTCGTCCTCTGATGCTGGGGATGCTCTTGGTACTGTTCGAGTCACCCATTGTGAACTGGACCCATGCCCGTCCTGGCTGGTTAAGGCCGTGGGGATCCATGTTAGGCAGGTGCGTGGACACACCCCAAGTCACTGCAGGCGCGTGCACCGTATCATTCACATGGAGCTCCCCCACCCATGAACACGCAGTGTGGGGGTGGGGCTTGACTTGGAGACACCAGTCTGAGAAGGGTCTAGGGGTGCAAAATTCCTAAATCTGGCCCTGGTTAAGGCCAGCCGGGAGATGTTGGGCCCGTTGCTGGCTGGGATTGTCAATACCTCCCATAGGAAGGGCAGAGTGCCGGGCTGCCTCAAAGAGGTGGTGGTGTGACCTCTGCTCAAAAAATCATCACTTGACATTGATGCCCTGGCCAGTCTCTAGCCTTCCCTTTTTAGGGAAGGTTATTGAGCGGGTGGTGGCTCACCAGCTTCAGGAGCATCTGGACTGGATCCGTTTCCTTGATCCCTCGCAGTCTGGCTTTCGTCTGGGTTATGGCACTGAGACTGCACTTGTAGTATTGGTTGACGAACTCTCCCAAGAGATGGATCAGGGTCCTTCGACCCTGTTGATCCTATTAGATCTCTCAGCTGCATTTGATCCTGTTGATCATGAGTTGTTGGTGACTTGGTGACTTGGTTGCGGGACCGAGCCAGAGTGGGTGGTACCAGTCTTGAATGGTTCCACTCCTTCCTGGACGGGAGAACTGAATGTGTGGTGCTGGGTGATTATTAATTATTTTCCCAGGACCTCGCATGTGGAGTCCCGCAAGGTTCCATCTTATCCCCTCTCTTGTTCAACGTGTACACGCAGCCTTTGGGGGCAGTTGTCTGAGGGTTTGGGATGAAGTATCATCAATATGCTGATGACACCCAACTGTACCTCACTTTTGCATCTGACCCAGGCCCTGCTGTCTCAGTGCTTACCAGGTGTCTGTCAGCTGTTGGGGACTGGATGAGGCTGAGCTGTCTGAAGCTGAATCCTGACAAGATGGAGGTGATGGTGGTGGCTGGGATCATTGATGGGATCTGTTGTCCCCCCTCCCCCCTGGTGTCTAAGGTCCATAGTTTGGGTGGGTGGGGTGTTCCTGGACTCGCAACTCTGTCTGGATGTCCAGGTGGTGGCTATGGTGAAAGGTGCATTTCGCCAATTACATCTGGTGCAATGGGTTATGTCTCAGACACTGACCTTGCCACCCTTACACATGCCTTTGTTACCTTAAGATTGGATTACTGTAACTCGCTCTATGTGGGACTATCCTTGGTGATGATCTGGAGACTGCAGCTGGTGCAGAATGCGGCAGCCCACCTCCTTGGGAGGGTGGCAAGTCATCACGAGCACATTACATTGGTGCTCTGTTCTCTGCACTGGCTGCCAGTAGTCTACTGGGCCCAATTCAAGGTGTTGGATTGGATCTTTAAAGTCCTAAATGGCTGGGCCCCACCTATCTGCAGAATTGCCTCACACCCCCGTGCCTTGGGTCCTGGATCAACTTCTGTGGTCAGCAGGGAGAACCTTCCTTGAGGTCCCCCGGGTTTCCTGGGTGACAACTATGAGGAGGGCATTCTCCGTGGCCGCACTGCAGCTGTGGAACACCCTCCCGCTGGAGATCTGCCTGTCCATAGACCTACTTTCTTTTTGTAGACAGTGTAAGACCTGGCTGTTCCACTGGGCCTTTGGTGAGGGTGATGGGGAGGGTGGGGGTTGGGGGGGGGCTCTTTGTCTCTTTGCTAGGTTTTAATGTTTTTATGTTGTTTTATATTGAATTTTATATTACTTGTTATTGTTGTAAGCTGCCCTGATCTGCAGAAGCAGGAGGGGGCAGCCTAAAAATGTAATAAACTAAAACTAAACTAAATACTTCCTAATCGAAATGGTTCCCTTTTGTTTCTGGCCCATTTTCTCAGCCTCTGGAAGCTACTGGTAAACTCAAGTATCCTCCAGTAACATTTCATTACATTACAATTGCATTCCCTACCTGTCTCAGAACCTACCCAACATGTTTTGGGCTCACATTTTATTTTCTACTTCCCAAATATAACTTTCTTTATATTGTCCCCAGGTACAAATGTCCCCCATCATTGGAGTCAAGATTTCTAGACAACTCCAAGAGCACCATTATGTTTTACATAATGGTTTCAAAGGTACAAACATGTTCATTTACATGAAAACCATTACACACGTGTGTTATCATATATGTTGTTTTCACAAACGCTGTCACAGAGGGACAATATTTGCCAGCTGCAGATCTTCTCTTCATGGCCCTAGAAAAATAAAGGGGGGGGGGGGGAAGGCAATAGGTAAGTTTCAAGGCCAGAGGCACTTCCTTGTCCAGCCCAGTACAAGCTATTGAAGCAAGAGGCCATGGAGAATCAACGTGTTACAGACCAACAACGGGGAGTTGCACCCAGGTGTGGCCAGAGGAGCTTAGGGTGCAGAGAACAGCTGTGGGGGAAGGAGAGTCTGTGCCCTGAACCTCAGACTCAGGAAAGCCCTGTGTTGTCCCCTTGCCTCTCCTATTTATATATGATCATCAGAACACACAGACGCCAAACACTTTGAGCTGGTTTTAACCCTTTGCACCAGAGTACCTAGACGGCCAGAGCTAAAGCAACCGAAGTAATTCGATGCGAGATTCACTACAAATCCCCTTGCTAACATCTTACCCTACTCACACATGGACTATCGTTTGGTCTTTAAGAAGGGGGTGGCTGTGGAAAGAGTCCCCACCCACCCCGTCCGCCTGCAGCTCCACTCTGTGAGTCAATAGTTCCCACACATGGTCCACATTTTGCGCAGCGGCAGCGTGTTTCCTCTCGGTCTCTAGTTGCAGTTTTCAGCGCAAGCTGGAGAGATTGAGAGGAAGTTGAAACCTAGGCGAGCCGAGAACAGGCGCTGTGTGACACACATCCTGAGTGGAGGAGGAGGAGGCGAGAGCCCTGCGCACTCAGCCTTCCTCTCCTCGGCTCAGCAGTGTCACTATAAGAGCAATCTCCTGGGCCTCCAGCCGCGAGACACTTACTCTGGAGTATCCCCACTGAAACCCGCGCAGGGAGTACTCCGGAGTAATTGGATCGTGGCCCTAGACAACAACTGGGGTGCCAGCGCAAAGAGCGTTGGGGAGGGATGAGCTAGTGCTCCCTGTTTGCTTGCTGCCTTTGTTTTCTAGCGGGTGCCCTGCTGGCGTGGTTCTGGAGCCCGAGCTAAGCAAAGCTAAACACAGGCCTCTGCCGGCCCCTCTCCTCTCCTGGGGAGCTGAAAGGGCTCGATGCACTCGGCCTAGCTGAAGGAGGAGGATTCTTGCCCCTTGGATACAATAGCGCAGGCAGCAGCCGAGCCCCCGGGTCTGTTTGCTAAGATTGCGATTTCCTGAGCGGGTGGAATCCTGCCCCGCTGAAGTCAATGGAAATAGAGTCTCGCTGACCTCTGCGGGGGCAAGGTTTTACTGTAAGCCTCGCAATTTCCTTCTCGTATACGCTCCCCAGCGGGTTGAGAAAGGAGGCTGGAGCAGGACTCCCGAGCCTCAGGCTCACAGGGACAAGTCTCTTGCGAGCCTGCCCGAGTTTTGTGTGTGTTTGTGGGCTAGGAATGCGCCCTCTCTCTCGGGTGGAATTCTGAATGTTGATTTCAGTGGAGTGAGTCAGTATCGTGTTCACTAACTGTACACCCCACCCCCCCCATACACCGTCCGTATACAGACACAAAGCCCACTCACAGACACAATCTACACCATTTACACACCGTCCAGACTCCTTCACTAATGCATATCCAGCCCACAGAGAGCCAGACACACACAACAATATATGTTACACACACCCCCAGAACCCTCATACCATCTGTCCACCTCTATCGGCCTAGACTCAAAACACACCCGCACAGCTTGCCCCACTAATCTAATTGGATTCACTACCACTACTCCAGTAAAGTGGTTTCAGCACTGCAGACTATGGCATCAAGCCACTTCTTACCCCGAAGTAGTCTCTGCCCGTGGGTTTTAATGGGGCTACTCTGGAGTAAGTGGCTAGTGGGTCTTAGCCAGGGTATGTGTGTCTTTGTCTCTGGCAAAGATTAAAAAAACAAACACTTACTCCTATTAGTCCCATTGAAACTGGCATTGTACTTTGCAGCCTCTGTATTTTATGCAATGTGTATGGCTGTATGTGGGATGAGGGGGGGTGAATTAGTGTGTTTTTCCTCCTGTGTATTTAGTGTGTATTGATGTATGTGTGTGTGGCGAGGGCTACAATTGTGTGTCTGCGTGCTATGCGATACCATTGCCTCAAATCCCCTGTTCCTCCTAGCTCTTCCAGGCCGGGCTTGAATTCACCACTGCCCTTTTGCTGCGGGCAGGCAGCTTATTGTCTGGAGGTTGCCTGGGCCAGCAGATCTCTGCGGGGAGGACAGGACTCCCTCCCTTTAACTTTCTGTGTCCCCCTCCCCTCTCCGCCATCTCTCCACTGCGCTCTCCAAAGAGCCCCACGCACCGGCAGTCTCCCCTCTCTGCTATTTAAAAGGAGGTTTATATTCTCCAGTGATTTTCTTGTCGTCAGGAACAAAGCGCACATTCAGGCTGAGCTGAGTATACAGCTCCCTCTTTATAACACCGGGGAGCGGGAGCCTTCGCTGATTGGGCAGGGAGATTCTAACTGGGGAGGGAAGCTTGGAAGCGGGGTTACTAGCTACAAAAAAAGCGCCTCACTCTGAGGGAACACAAGAACATCCGGGGAGGGGACAAGCGGGTGGTGCTGGTCCCCAGCCAGTACAGACAGGGAATGTGCCCCGGGAAAGTCAGCAAGAAACTCACCCACAGCGGGGGGACAAGGGGACACTTCCAGCCAGTGTGGGATACAGGGGACGCTGGCCTGCATAATCCTCCCCAGCACCCCCCTCCTGTGCAGCATTGGAGCCACACACAGAAGTGGCATGGGGGAGAGGGCCGGGGGCTAAGCATCCTGGGGCACTGGCCTCTGCTCCCCAACCTGGGAGAGGCTGCTCGTGTGCGTCAATGGGGCACCCCTTGACGCCCCATTGGGACCAATCCCAGCGGCGGGGCTACCCCTCTCCCGTTCCTTTAGGCTGCATACTGAATCCTGCGCCGCTTGTTTGCCCTCGGTTCTTGCTGCTTCTTGATTCCGCCCCCACCCCGCCGCCGCTCTCCTGTCCCTGGGCTGGAAACCTCTCGACATAGGAGAGTCAGGGAGTTGCGAACCCGGCAGGTCAAAGGCCGGAGCCCCTGGTGCTTTTTACTGAGGCCAAGATTTGGATCCTGGTATTGCGGGGCACTGGGGAGTCGCTCCAGGGCGCTTTAACAGGGGCTACCCCAAAGTCCTGAGAATATTTAAAGGACCCCCATCGCCTTGTTCTTGGCGAGAGAGGGCCATGGGGGGTCCTTCTGGCTGAGATTCAGCTGGCTTGTGTTCTTGCCTCATGCTGCACAACCGGGGGCGTGAGCAGTGAGCACCTCGCCGGTCTCCAGAGCCATTGCAGCACCCATTCAGGGACATGCAGCTCACAACCTGGTTAACCCTTCGCTCTCTGGGGAGCTGCTGCCACCCTTTCCCTCTCCCTACAGGATGGCATTGACCGTCTGCGCCGGGGCTGCTCTCCGCTGGCGCTGCTAATTGGATCAGTCGATGCTGCTTCTTGTTGAATTTTCCAGCTCACGGTCGTTTAGTCTTGTGCGCCCTGCGCTCTCCCCAGAAGCCAATAGCTGGCTGTGTGTGATGTCAGTACCTTTCCAGGGAAGAGACAGCCACCATCTGTCCTCTCGCTTGCGCAGATATCCCCTCCCCAGTGGAATAACAAGGGGATAAAGTTGGGGCATAGCTCCTCCCCTCTAACCCCTGAGACCCCGCACCTCCTCCAAAGTGGCAATAGCTCCGCCCACTCCCCCAGCATCCAGGGCATTCAGACCCCCAGCAACGGGTAGAGTGCCCCAATTCTGCTCCTAGCCAGAGGGCTCAGGGGACCTGAGTTAAGGCCTGTCCTCTTGTGCTCCACACTGAAGGGACGATGCGATTCAAGCTTCCCCTCCCCACCGCTTTTACACCCAAACCCTTGGGTTCTAGAATGGGTAAGAAAACAGTCCAATCCTTGCAGGAAATCATTAGACCAGTCAGAAAAACACGGCCCAGTGAAACCGGGTTATAAATTCAGAAGCAGGAGTCAGGGCGATCCTGGTGGAACAATAGATAAGAGCAGGGAAGGAGATTTCAAAGCTCGGGATGACGCTAGCCTCGGCTCTAGTAATACCAGATCGATCATCGCTCCCACTGACAGCAGTGAGCTCATTCATTTGGTAGTGGTAGGCACCCCCCATACAGAAAGAAACGCAGGAATGCAGGCTGTACTTGATCACACCTTTAATAACATAACATTGGAGTTTTAACAGAAAAACCGCATGTTTGCAAGAACCAGGAAAACATTAGCAAGCAGCGAGTTAACACTGGGATCTTATCAAGCCGGTAAATAAACCGAGCAGTCTATGTTTTAGCAACGGGAATGCGCCTTGCCTACAAGCTAGCCCGATTGCCACTTACTCTGGAGTAGTCTCTGCGGCTTCAGTGTGACTAGTGGATCGCGGCCTAGCTAGTTTATTTAACCAACTACCACGAGGCTGCTTTTTAATACAGCTTATTGCTCTGATGGTGAGACTGACAAAAAACGACTGTGCTGAGCAAGAAAAAGCAGAATGCCAAGTCTTTAGCCTAATAGGAGATGCGGGAGATAAAAGGCGAGACAGCTTCTGCTTGCCTCGGGAAGCCTGCGCGTGCGCACTGAGCATGGCCAGGAATCATGCGCTGGGGATCTCATCTTGGGGCACAATGCCACGTTAATGGGAAAGGGAGCGCTACGCAGAAAGCAGGACGCAGCGTGGCTCCAGGCTGAGGTTAGCTTGCCAGCATGAAACTGGGAGCGCACAGGAGAGTCCTTAGTGCTGGAAACTTTTCTTGGGTGCTTTATTAAAACCAGGAACCATGGTATCAAGACACCCCCCCCCCCCAGCAAATAGGAAAGATTTAGCGAGGACGAGGGGGTACTGGGCTTGCTAGCCAGATGCCCACTACCCAAATCTGCCCCGCCTAACCTTGGAGGGAGAAATTCAATGAAGAACAATAACTGCTGGATTGGAAAGAGCCGCCCGTGGGGCTGCATGGGTTAGCTGCTGGAAGGCAACGAGCGTTTGGACACCTTTATGTGACTCTTCACATCGGCTCAAGGAGGCAGGGGCTTTTTTTAAAGTGCTTTTTTGTTCTGAATACAGGAGAAATTCCCGCCTATGCGATAACTGAAGGAAAACCCCTTTAAGTCGTCGATTTAAAAAAAAACCACCACATTATTTTGTAAAAAAAACACAATTTCCTAAGTTGATCGGTACGATCGAGATACTTTCAGTTTGTAGCTTTAAGCTTGGCCGGAGTTAGCAATATATTGGACATTTGTTGGGCATTTGTTGCAGTGTAAGGATAAAAAATGCTGCCTCTTTATTTCCCTGTCCTCACCCCAGATTATTGGATTTTCTTGTTTCACACTCACAGTTATACAAGGTGCTGCTTTTAACGCTTTCTGAAACAGATTTCAAAAAGTTGAATTTCAACGTGCAGCTGTTTTGTTGAGTGTTTTAGGCCGCTAAAGCTAAACTCACCAACCACTTACTCTGAAGTAATCTCAAGGCTTCTGTGGGACTACCCCGGAGTAAGTGGCTGGTGAATTTTAGCCAAAACTTTTTATCAAGAAAGCCCATAACCCACAACTTGTATACACCTTTGGCTGTGAAGAGGATTGCTAAGAACCCAGCTAGCTCCCATGACTTGTCTGTGGAGCTACACTCATTAAATGACCGCGATCCACAAACTACTTACTCAGGAGTAACCCCATAGTAAGTGGTTTCTGATCGCAGCTAAAAGAGAATTTTGCCAATTGACTTTAGTGGTGTCCGGATTCTGCACCTACGGCTGTGACCAGTGAACTCTTTGGAAATCCGGATTCTCTCCTGACCTTCGTGTGTGCCTAATTTTATTTTATTTTTCTGCGAAATGAGGCAAGTTAGTGCAGCCTAATCCTTGCTTTCTGATCGACAGTAGTAGCATTGGGTTTAGAAAATGGGTGCTGAGATTCCCGCTGCGATATCACTCAGGCGAGCTCCAGAGCCCAGAAGGATACGACCTGCTCTCCCGACTCCCGTTCTGCTGGGAGGCGGAGGCTCTGCCAGCGTTTGCACTGGACTTGGGAAACCTTGCCAAACTACACACTCCTTGCGCAGGGCAGTTCCACCTGGCCACACTCGCCAGCTGCAACACCTCGTTAATAATCTCCTACCCATTGATTTTTAATATCTGCATTAAATGTTGTGTAAAATCGCACCCATGCGTTGGAAAGGCGTCGCGCAAGCCCCGACTCCCGCTTCATTCTTACCGTGCTATTCTGGGGGATAACAGTCGGGAAAATGCCCGCCGAGGGGAAGGGGGAGGCAGCCGGGGGAAGGCTGCAGGCCCATAGCTAGGTTACTGGCACGGGTGGGCAGACTGCATGGCTAGCGAGGGCAACTTCTTCAGACTACGAAACTCAGGTGGGGAATCGGGAGCACGTCGTATTGCTAAGAGAGGACAAAAAATATACCGAGGGCAGGACTCTCCCCATGCCGTTCCGTGTCTGGGGGGAGTGGGGAGATACTCCTTTCTCCCTGCGGCCTGTTCAAGGGCCCCGAAACGCCTTCAGTCGCCGCCTCCCACCTCAAGAGGAAGTTAAAGAAGGAGACAAGGATCCCACTGCTCAAACTTTCCCAAGCTGCTGGCCAGCATCCTCTAGCCTTGCGGCCGTTCGCCCCATGGCTCCCTCTCCGCCTTTCTCTCCCATCCAGGCCCAGAGCCGCCTGGCAGCTCGGCCCTGCTCCCCTCCATGTTCGCCTGGCTCCCCACTCCGTCCCCGTGCGTTCTCCATGCTCCCTCCCTCCCTCCGCTCCCCCGCCTGCTCCATCTGTTCTCTCCCCTCCCCCCTCCCTCCATGTTGTCTCGGCGGCTCTCCCTTCCTCTCCATGTTGCGTTTCTCACCCTCTAGGTAGAGTTTCCCCGCCGCCGCCGCTGTGCGCTGGCTGCCTGGCTCGCTCCCTGTCTCGGCGCGGCTGCCAGCCCAGAGTGAAAGTGACTAGAATCGCGATCTGTGTGTGTGAGAGAGTGAGTGAGAGAGAAAGAAGCAAGCTCCCCCCGCTGTCGCCGCGCTCAGCTGCCTGCCGCCGGGAGCTCTCGGGTTTAGTCAGTGACCACCAGCGCTGGCTGAGCGGAGCGGCAGACACAAAGGGCGAGCGACGGGGAGAGGAAGGAAGTAAACAGCAGCAGCGGCAGAAGGGCAAAGCTGGGGGGGGGGGGGGGGGG
>QEPC01003278.1:1820997-1843247 GCA_003113815.1 Sphenodon punctatus
GGGGGGGGGGGGGGAGATGTGGCTGGCTGGCTGCTGCTGCTCCCATCGCCCTCCTTGGCTGCCCCCTTGCTAGACTGCTGGGGGGGGGATTGAGCATTCATTCCCCCCTCTTGCCCCCCCGCCAGGGATTCGGGGATCAACCTCGCTTGGCTGGCGCCGCAACTTGCGAGCAGGAAACGAATGGCTGATCCTCTGCTGAGAATAGTGTTTAGTCGTTCATGCATCATATGTGTCAAATAAATGCTTGATTGAGGCCCTCGGCGGAGGAATTAGCCTTGGTCGCGCTGGAAAGGCAGAATAGGGAAAATGCTGAGGCATCCTTATTCCCTGCTACAGCGCGCGTGCTAGAGCCCGGGCAGGATTTGGGCCGGGAGCAACAAACCACTTACTCCGAAGTAAGGGCCTCGATGGGCCTCCTCGAAAGTAAGTGGTTTGCCTTGGCACCATCCATTTCTCTCCCCCACAAAAAGCACGGAGAGGAAGGGAAGGAGGGGGGAGACAGCTCCGTCATCGGAGCGAGTGTCAAACTCGAGTGAAATACAGCTCAATCTGCCTTGACGGGGGATTCAGTTTAATTAAACAAGTGGCATTCCAGCGCCGCGCTAGCTAGGGCGGCCGGGCACTAAACCAGGGCAAAGCCAGGCTGGATCTAACTCTCAGCAGCCAAGACTCCCGACACAGAGAGCTGGGGACTTGAATGAAATGTGTACATGCCGCATTCGTGGAAGGTGGAGCCGGGCCCGAGTTCTGTGGGGAAAGCTCGCTTCGCATCTTGGGCTCTGCCTGTCCCTGCTCCTCGGCAATGCTGCTGCCACTGGTGTCCGGGGAATCAGGCAGGGGCCCAGAAAAATCTCCATTTCCTCCCACGCTTGTGCTTGAAGGAAAACTATCTCCCTCTGGCAAATTCCCTTTAGTACTCTAGGGCTGAGTTCTGTAAACCAGGGGTGGATAACCTTTTCCCTCCCTGGGAACTTGGGAAATTAGTACATGCAAGATGGGATTTGTGCCAGGGATCCAATCCTCTATCCCTGACTGTATGCCATCAGATCCGCTCCCCTCCCCCAAGCTGGCCTATGGGTCAGATCCAGGAATCAGAAAAAGGTCAAAATAAAATTTAAAAACAAAAAAACTAGGCCCCGTGGATTTGTCCCCCAGACCGAGGTTCGCCATCCCTCGTGCAAAGAATAATTCCCTCCTGAAAATGTCAGTGCATTAAATTCTGGTTTCGAGTCAGAAATCCGCACGTATTCCTTCTTCTTGCCGGATGCTGTGGCAGCTGTTCCTGCCCACAAGACCCCGCTACAAAGCACGGGCAGACAGGATTCACGTTGCACAGGGGCCACGAACGGCCACCACCCCTGCGCTGGGGAGAAGCATTGCGCGCCAGATGCTCTGGAAACCCCCATATCTGTCATTTCGAATTTAAAACCCGCCCCCATCCCCATTATGCTCCGATGACCTGCAATTTCCTAGTCTTTTCAAACACAAGGCACGGGGCTAAACTCTCTCCAAAGTTCACTTAGCTTAAGCAAGGGATTAAAAGGAGGGGAGGGGGTGGGGCCACTCTGGGGTGGGGTCATGGAGGCCAAAATTTAAGGAGGGGGGGGGGACAGTGTCCCCTGTTCCCCCACAAACTCTAAGACTTGTCCCCTCCGTCCTCCTCTCCTGTTTGTCCAGGATGGGTCAAAAGGATGCCTTCCCTCTTCACAGCCCCATCCCCCTTAGCTGCTCGCACTCCCCCGGGTTTAGGGGTGGAGGCAGGCAAGGCAATCGCTCCGGGCTGCTATCTCTGCGTGTCAAGTTTCATCTCTCGCTGACATTTCTGGAAGCGCTCCAAAGTCCTGCAAATGGAAAATTAGGTGCCGGTGATGGCTGGGGAAGGCGGGGGGGACTACGGGGGCTGTGATCCATCCAGGCAAATGGGCAACCTCCCCTGTTGCCCCCCACCCCGTTGGGCAGAGAAGGGCCTTAGCGAGCGGCGCTGCACGGGAGGGCAGAGCGGGGAAGGCATCTGAGCTGAGCACACCCAGGCATCTTCCGCAATCCATTCATTCAGTGAAGCGCGTGAAAGGCTGCTGATCGCTGCCATTGTTACTCGGAGGCGATGTGGGAACCGGAGCCTCCACTCCGGCGAGAGATAAATAGCCTCTGACAGCAACGCCTCTCCGCCAGGAGATCGCAGCAGGCAGTTTCGGCAGGCACAGGTCTGTGTTGCTCTCTTTCACGCGAGTCCCTTTAAATCAGCAGTCGCGCTCGCTCGCTCGCTCAGTCTTGTGCCGCCCCCCGGCCCCTTAGATCGCGCTTCCCTTCCCCCCTCCCTCCGGGTTTTATCGTGTTGGGATTGGGGCTGGGACGCAGTGTAGGGTTTGCCTAGGAGCGCGGGGCATTCCCGAGTCCCGATTGTTCTGGGAAAGGCGAAGGCGGCGGATGTTACAAGCGTAACCCGGCCCAGGCTGCTAAGCCCTCGCAAAGAGAAGTCTCTCTCTTCTTGTGCCGAAGTAGTTGGAACAACCTCCGCGTCCTCAGGAGGAGAACTGCCATTGGCCTTTTGTCTAGAGCCTCCCTGGTAATTTGCAGCTCTTTCTGCCAAGCGCCGGCCTTGCTCGCAGCAGCAAGATGGATCGCGCTACCATGGCACCGGCTTGTAAATATTTAAAAAGTATTACCCGAGTCTGGCGTAATGGCTTTACCCAAGCGCGCGGGGGAGGAGGAGGAATGTGCCTTCCGGGGCTGGGAGGCTGAGCACTTCTTCATGCCTTTTCAGAAAATGGCCCCAGTGGGCATTGGGGTAACAGTAGTAACATTGGGGGTGGGGAGCGGTAGCCCATATAAAAAGGTGGGAGGAGGAAGGGACACATCCCCTTGAGTTAGGGGTCAAACTCATGGGAACGTGTCCCCGCCAACCTCGTCCCCCTTTATGCTCAGAGGGCATCCAAGATTACAATCACTAGGGGCAGAATACTCCATTAAAGTGCATGGGAGCTCAGCCAATGACTTTAGTGGATGGAGGATCGCACCTGAGTGAGAATAACACTCCCTCCCCCCCAAAAAAACCCCCCCACCCCCAGCCCGGTTCCCGCTGTCTCTGATGACTGATACAGCTTTGATTCCAAACGGAAATCAATGGGCAGCTTTGCAGCCCTAATGGTGCCGGGGACCTGTCCTTAGCGCTTGCGATTGGGGGAGGGAGGCACACGTTAATGTCAACGGGGAACATTGGACTGCGGACTAATACACACGGCCAAGCAGGCGAGATCCCAGACTGTGTGGTGCAGAAAGTTCTTGGCGCATTCCTGGCCAGCGCCAGGCTTTGAATAGGGTCATGGCTACAGAGCAGAGCCTGGTCTCTCTTGTGAACTACGTTGGTCCCAGGCTCTTCCTGGTAGCGCGCTTGCTGGCAGCCTTTGTAGTCTGGCTAGCAACCAAACGTGAGGGTGATCTCACGTCTCTGCCTCCGGCGCTTTCTGCAGAGGAAACTCGGAGGAGTGCGGAAGCGGTCGGCGATTGCTGCCAGGGCTCGCTAGTTCCCCAAATAAATTCGCTTTGGGTCTGTCCCCATACGAATGGGCCAACAGCCTTGACAGTTACTATTTAACCCTACTTAAGTCGGAGCAAAAACTCCCATGGACTCCACTGGGGAAGAACTGCCTCCTTAGGCCGGGATTCACAAACCATTAGGGCTTCGGGGGCTGGTTTGTGAACTCGGCCTTAGAGTGCAGTCGCTTCCGGGCAATGCCACGTCCCCGTCCCCCGGGACAAGCTGCACTCTGCTAAGTAGGGGCCCGCACTGGCAATGTGCAATATCGCTCGGCTGGACTCCGTCGCTGCTTGCAGGCCGCCGCCGCTGCTGAGTGCTGGCGGTGCTGGGCTTGCACGTTTCAGGTGCAGCAGGCTGGGCTCGCTCTCTGAATGGAGCAAGGGAACGGCGTTTTGTTTTAGGGAGCCTGCTTCCCCCCACGCCCTGCTGGAGGAGAGTTTGCTGGCCCCGGTGTCAGCCTCTCCCGCATTTGCTACATTCATGCCCGGCCCTGGCGGGTCTTTCCAAGCGCCTCGAGGGGGTCGTGCAGTTTCAGGTGATTGTTTTCCCTTTTCCCTGCTTGCCTCATGCTGGTGTCGTAAACTGCCAAGTGATTTATTGCCTGGGCTAAGTGCTTAATTTGTGAATATGAAACCGATTAAAAGTAGATGGGCAGATTTGAGCAGACAAAGTAAGGCAGCTGTTTCCAATTTGGAGGGAGCCATTTGCAGCATCCCCTAGCAAACTAGCCAAGAGGCTTGTTCCCTTCCCCAGGGAGCCAAGGTGGCCTTCTCCTTCCACCGGCTGCGCTGGTTCTGACTGACACCACCCACTCCGCTGGAGGGAAGGAAAATCCCCGGCTAGCTCAGCCCCAAACAACCGATCTGGGCAGCGCAGAGGCTGACTCCCAAACAGCGCCCCTGGAGGCTAAGCTAAGTGACTGCAACGCTGGAGGCCGCTTCCGCTAAGCGGCCTTTGGTTTGCAGGCTTTGGCTCTCCTGCGCAGCAGCCATGCGGGTGGGAGTGGTGGGGGTGACCCGACTATCGTGTAGCTAGGCAAGGCAAGGACCCCCACCCCCTGTGGCCAGCACATGTGCATTAGGGTTAGCATAACCAGATCTGCAAATGTTAGAGAACACTTATGAGAAATACAGGTTGCATGGCTCCATTGCCCTGCAACCTGTATTTCACACGTGTTCTCTAACACGTGCATATCTGGCCACCCTAACGATGGTGCTCCCCCCCCCCCCGCACTGTTGCCACCTGCTTTTTGCAGCCAAGCGCACCCTGCAATGAGCATGCGCCGGCCGCAACTTCGCAAGGTCTCTCTGGAGAGTGCCTGGGGGCACCGCTGAGAGAGTGCCTATGAGCACCGCTGAGAGATGACGGTGGTCCATTGGTACCAAACGTTCTGGAGGGAGATGTAGTCACGGCTTGGCTTGGCTTGGCTTGGGTTTTAGAGGAAGCCGACTGGTGATTATGGAGTCTCTACAGTCTACAGCTATGAACTTGGGCATGACCAGTGCAGCGCCTGAGAACAGGCCGGGACACAGCGGGTTAATGAAGGCAGTATTTCCCCTCCCCCCCTCCCCAAGAAAGATTAACTTGAAGCAAAGTAAACACCAGGGTGGGATGGTGGCTCCATGATGCAAGAGTAACATAAGCACACGGGGGAGAACAAAGACAGCAAACTCGAGCAGCCAGGAACCAGGAAGACTCTTGCCAAAAATAGCCCGAAGATAATCAGCATCAATTCCTTTGATGTAGCCGGAGCCCTGCTCGCTACTTTCTGTCCACTTCCTACTCCTCGCTCCCCAAACAAGGAGCGAGCACAATCGAGCCCTTCCTTTGAAAGGACGCCATGCATACACAAGAGCGGGGCTTTTGTCAGCGAGAGGCAACGCCGCACATCAAAGGGCTGCGGCGGCGACGGCGGCGTGTTGCTGGACTCGGGCTCTCCCTGCCAGGCAGACAGGGCCAGCCTCCCGGCCTGATCGGCTCCCCCTGGGGCCAGCTCCTCCGGCCCACGCTGCACTCAGTGGGAGTTTTGTTCAAGGTTAGGATCGGGAGAGCCTTGACTCAGGGTGGCCACCGGAGCATTGCAAGGCTTGGTGTGCTGAAGGCGGCGGCGGGGCTCCTGGCTTAAACCGGTAGCCAGGAGAAGCCGAGCGGAGACTGCAGAACAATAGACTTCACTCCGGGCTATGTCGCCCGGACGGGGGAGAGGGGGAGTAGACCCATAGCTGGAGGGCACTGTAAATTCCTCCCTTCAGAAACAAAAATGTGTTCCAGGTTTTCCCTGGAAGTTTTCTTCTTTATCCTGAAGAAATTGGCTCCCCAATGTCCTAGCTACAGGGATGGCAGGATTTGGCCTCATGCTTTCCCCATGCGCAGGAATCCCTTGGCCTTCCTCACCCGTAGTTCATCAGATTAAAGGTTGAGGATGCATTCACACGAGGTGCTCAGGCTGCGAGCCTTTCTCCTACATCTTCAGTTTCTTATGGGAGATTGTAAGCCTGCATTTTCACTGTTCCAACGTTCCTTCCTTGGGCCTATTGTTGTGGCCCTGTTAGGTATCCCATAATGCTGAATGACTCAGACTCTGCATTGACTCCCAGGGGCAGACAGCTTGATGGCAGGATTGATGGTGTGTGATGGAGTTAGCATGGCCAATAAACCTTGTAGTTTCCCAATCCAAGCTTAGTTTTGGGGAATAAACATGCATTATACCCTGTCTATCCTCCCATGATCAAAATAAAAGTGGGAGAAAGGATTTTAGTGCACTTAGGCAGCTTTCACACGAGACGATTTTTCACAAAGATTGAATAGTATTATTATTATTATTATTATAAGCATTTGTATAGTGCCAGCTGTGTACCTGGTGCTTTACAGAACAATAAGATAGACGGGGTCCCTGCCTTACAATCTAATAGACACGGAGGGCAGAGACAAGGAGAGGGGCCATAGGGAGAGATGAGGGATTAATAACATTCAAGCGGATGCGAAGTCGCAGGTGCACGTGCTTGGCTTGGTTGCAGTTAGGGAGGAGTCAGGGGGAGGGCAGACAGTAAATATTGCAGGGAAAGTTTTAACAGGCGTCAGGAAAGGCGGCGAGGAAGCGGTGGGTTTTGAGGAGGAATTTGAAGGAGCGGAGGGAGGAGGCAAGGCGGATGTGGGCAGGGAGGGAGTTCCAGGCATGGAGGGCAGCAAGGGAGAAGGGACGAAGGCAGTTACGGGAGCAGGGGAGACAAGGGAGAGTGAGTGAGGGGACAGAGGAGGAGCGGAGAGTGCGTGCAGGAGTGTGTAAGGAGATTAGGGCTGAGAGGTAAAGGGGACCCACGTTGTGAAGGGATTTGTAGGTGAATACCAGGAGTTTGTGAAGGATGTGTTTGGGAAGGGGGAGCCAGTGAAGTGAGGGGAGAAGAGGCTGCATGTGGTTGACGCGACGGGCAGAGTGAATGACCCTAACAGTGGACTTTTGGATGGAGATAAGGGGGGACAGGTGAGAGCGGGCACTAAACCACAAGTTTAATGCTTGTGTGAATGAGCTTTTTCATGTCCTTCACACAAGCTCGGGTAAATGCAATTGTGGATGTCAAGGTGGGGAAATCCTACTTTTTACAGTGCTGGGAGTTAATCTACCATGGAATGTGGGGATGCTGTGTTTGTGATGGGTGTTGCAATTACATGAAATCTGGCATGTGGGAATACTTGCATTATGATATTTCCAGATCTGGACATCACTTAAAGCTTGTGTGAGAACACTCGGGCAAAATTTGAAATGTGAGAAAGGTTTGAATGGGTTTTTTTCTGGAATCAGTTATGATGTGTGTTGATAGCAGTCACGGGAGACACCTCCCATGAGAATGGGTACTGAATGTCTCCTCCCACATTGATGACATCACAGACATTCACGGAGTACCATACATTACAGTAGATTGGGTGCTTGCACACATTACTTGGGAGGGGAGGAAACTTCTGTGAGGGCAATTGCCCCTCTATTATCACAGGAATTAGTGCAGGTAGGAATGCACTGTTCTGCTTTTCTCCCCTGCAAACACTCCCACATGACCGGGTGCCCCGATGTAGCTCTTTCAATCCTAGGTGTTCTTATGGAAAAAAGCAGAATGGTGCATTCCTGCATGCACTAAATCCCCGTGATAATAGAGCCGTGATTGCCCTCCCAGAAGTCCCCTCCCCTCTTCCCACTACGCCCTTTCTTTCACCGCTTCAGTTTCTTACCTGAGATTGTAATCTTTCTTTTGAAAAGTTTCCACATTCTCCCCCTGATCTAAAAGTTACCGCCTGTTGCTGTGGCCACTAATAGGTATCCCATAATACTGTGTGGCCCTGTGCTGACTTCTATGGTGCAGACAGATGGATTAAACATTTCACAAGTTATGAAAAATGTGTATGAAGGAAGTTAGCACAATTGCAAAGCTTAGGTTTGGGGGTTAAAAAATTTTTGGACTAGAATGCATTACATTCACCACCTCTTGTGATCTAAACCTTTCACACATTTTTGTTGTTTTAAAAAAAAGTAGGGGAAAAAATATTTTCCCCAACATAGTGTCTCTAGGAATGCAGTCCAAGTCCCCATTTCCCCTGCTTTGTTATTTAAAAAATCTTGTACAAAGGTTAGGTTGCAGCAGGATGTCTTAGGGGTGTAATGTGTGATTCATCAGTTCAAATTGCATTCACACTCCCCCCCCCCCCCTTTCTTTTTTATTATTATTGTTTTGGTCATGTGACAAGGTCGCCATGTGTGGTAACTTAATCCAAAAAGTTTAACTTGGAAACCAAGGTTTAGCAATTGTGCTAATTCCTTAACATGCATTTGTTGTAACGTATGAAAGGATGAATCCTGCTGTCAGTCGGTCTGCCTCTGAAAGTCAATTCAGACCCACATAGCACTATGGGATACGTAGCAGTGGCCATAGCAATAGTGAGTAATTTTAAAAGGGGGGGGCACAGAATGTGGGAACAGTGAAAATGCAGGTTTACAATCTCATGTAAGAAATTGAAAAGGCGCATGTGAATGCAGCCTCAGAAACCAAGACTTAACAATGGCGCTTATTCCATCACCCCCATTTGTTTGTACTGTGTGAAGGGATTAATCCTGCTCTCAGTCCACCTGCATCATATAGACTCGTGTATTCAGGGGATAGGTAACCACCATCATGGGATATCTAGCAGTAGCCCTGGCAATATCGTGACCATTTTTCAAGCAAGGGAAAGAATCTGGGCAAAATTAAAACCTGCAATTCCAATCTCAGGCAGGAAATTGAAGAGGCGGGAGAAAAGGCTTGTGTGAATGTGCCTAGATTATTGTTCTCTCCCCTCAGACAGGATCTAGGAAGGCTCTTGACAAGGCATGTTAATTGCTTCTGCTTTGCAAAGGGCCTGGCACATTCACTTAGCTTGCTGTGGAGTTTCACACCCAGAGCAAAAATATTCTTGCTTGACTAAAACAAACGGAGGCACTGTGAGAACTCAGGTGACGATCCACAGACCACTTACTCCGGAGTAGTCCCATTGAAACCTTACTCTGGAGTAAGTAATTTGTAGATCACCACCTGAGCCTCTGATGGACACAGGCATTCTTGCTGAACCAGTCCATACAATTAGCCCAAGTAGCGCTGTGTAGCTCTGCAGCCTGCCTGGATTTTCCATCACTAAGTGCCTGGGGCGATCATTAGTTGTGAATGGGCAACATTCTCTACCTGCTGGCACCCCATCAGCTAGCCTGCTGTGAGGGGGAGTCTCTCCAGCCTGCAGCTCAGAGAGGAGAAAGCCCTTCTCCTCACAAGGCTACCAGTATAACACAGCGTCCAGCTTAAAGAGAGAGAGTATTTATTGAGGGGGGGAGGACATCAACCATTGAAAAGCTCTTACAAAGGAGCAAAGAAAAGAGTGCAGCTAATAAAAGCAAGGCAGAGAGAGAGAGAGGGAGGGGCAAAAATGTTATAAGCTGTCCTATATCGCTAGCCATAGTCTGGCAAGAGCAGAGCAGACAGTCCTGGCTAGGAGAAAAATAGTTCAAGTGTCCTTGTTGTACTCAAAGGGTGCTTTTAAATGAGTGTCACGGAGGGGGGGGGGGCGTGACTGCTGAGTGAGGAGGCTGCGGGGTATCCACGCATGCAACGTGCATGAGGAGCACTTCAAACGAGTGGCTCCCAACCGGGCTGTCCCATCCACAGAGGCAGCCACCATGACCCGCATGGGGCACTCTGGATTTTTCAAGAATGCTCCATGCGTGACCATGAGTGGTCACTATGTGGGTCATGGGAGCGCGCCTCCCCACCATCACATGAACAGTTGGAAGCATTTACAGTGGAGGCACGCATGGATGCTTGTCGTTTAAAAACACCCAAAGTTATTCCCCTTGCGCCACAGTTGCCTCCTGGGCCAGAGCTGTCTAAATAGCTAAAGTGTGTTGGACAGGGGGATAAGACCAGGTGTGCCATGTAACCGACTGTAGTGACAGTCCAGCCCTTGTCACACGGTGCTGCCAATAAATGTCAGTTAGAAGGGGGAGACCACTGTCCCCTCCACCTGTGAGTCATACCACCTGCTTCAGTACTTGATGCATCTTTGCCTCTTTACTTCAAAGGCTGCTGATGGATGCTGCCCCCACCTCTACTGAAACCTGAAATGGTGCCCCTGCTGCCAATGCTGGGGGACATAGGGCTGCCAACTTCCTTGGAAACCATCCTGCCACTCCCATTTTAGCCTATGAGAGAGTGAGGGTCATTTCTCTGAGGGGTCTCACCCCGAAAGGCGTTAACTTTAGCAGAGATAAAGTTTATATTTATTTAGTTCCCGGTGGCAGAGGGACAGGGAGGCAGGGCCAAGGACCTCCCCATGGCTTCCAGCGGGGTGCCGGCCCCGGCAGGGGCATAAAAGTAGCAAGCCTGCATGCACCATTTAACCCTTGGTGGGGCCTGTGGGGGATTTTATTGGTGGTTTAGTGTTAGTGGGTGTCTGTGGGAGGTTATTGTGGGGGGTTATATAGTAGGGAGGGTATATAGCGGGGTGGTTAGGGGGGATGTGGAAGATGGAAAGAGATTGGGTTAGGAAGGAGGGAGGGTTCAATTTGGAGATAGGGGTGGGAATCCTCCCCTCGATTGGGGTGGGGCAGCCAGAGGGGGGCTGGGGCCTGTTGGGGAGGGGTGACACAGCCATTGGGGTCGTGATGGGGTGCGGGAGGTATGCCCCTTATGGGGGGACTGTTCGAGCTGTGCAGCGGAACAGGTGTTTAGTATCTGTCCCTCTTGCTGCCCCTCTCACAGTAGGCCAGGTGGTTCTGGATCAGAGGGCCCCTGACCATGTTTTGATGCTGGTAAATGCGAGGTCGGTAGCAAATAAGGCGATGATGGTCCAGGAATTGATCCTGGACCATGCAGCCGACCTCGTCTGTATCACGGAAACCTGGCTGGACACTGAGTCGGAACCTATCCTGGCTGACCGTGTTTTGGCTGGGTATTCTGTGCAGCATCAACCATGGTCAGAGGGACGGGCGGGGTGGGGTGGGGTGTAGCCATGATTTTTAGGGAGGGTTGGGCTGTTCGGAGGTATCCGGTGCAATTCATAGTGGGTATTGAGGATCTTCATCTGGTGTTCCATTTGGATGGGGACAGTTTGGGAGTGTACGGCGGCCTCCCTACATGCTCTAGCAGATCTGGTGTCGGGGGTGGTATCGCGGTTCCCGAAGACAGTAGTCTTGGGGGACTTCAACATCCACGCTGACGTCGATCTTAGGGGTGCAGAGCATGAGTTCATGGCTGCCATGGCAGACATGGGCGTGTCCCAGATGGTCATCAGCCCGACGCACCAGGGGGGACATACCTTAGACCTTGTGTTTTGAACTGGCCTTGAGGCGGGAGTGGGATGGTGGTGTCTGTTGGTGGGGGAAGATATCAGCTGTGCCCTTGTCATGGACAGACCATTACCTCTTGCAGGCCTCTCTCCTGGCACACATCTGCCCCCGGATGGGCATGGAACCAATTCGAATGGTCCACCCCTGTAGACAGATGGAACCGGAATGGTTCCAGGAGGCTTTAAGGAATATACCCTCTGATCTGGAGGACTGTCCCATCAATGACCTTGTCGGGCTGTGGAACATCTTGCTGTCGGAGGCCATTGATCGGATGTCTCTGAGGCGTCCGCTTCCCAGGCAGCAGCACCGTAGGTCTCCCTGGTTTTCAGAGGGACTGCAGGTGCTGAAGCAGGAGGGAAGGCGGTTGGAGTGACGGTGGCGCCATTCAAGTGCTGAAACTGACAGGTTGTGGCATAGAGCGAGTTTACGAGCCTATGCCATGGCTACGCGGACAGCAAAGAAAGAGTTCTTTGCTGCCCTCATAGCATTCATTAAATCCTGTCCAGCAGCGCTGTTTCAGGTGGTGCAGGGGCTGGTTAGTCTGGCCTCTCTCCACCTTGGAGTGGAGTCATCTTGTGCCTGTTGTGACTTGTTTGTGGATTATTTTGCGGATAAAATCGCTCGGATTCACCACGATTTTGACGCCACACTTCCTGTAGTGGGGCAATTAGAGGTTATGGAAGCTCTGCCTTGTCCAGGTTTGTGGGATCAGTTATGGTTGGTGACCCCTACCGATGCGGAGGATGTTCTTGGGGCTATTAGGGCTACCTGTTGTGAACTGGAACCTTGCCTGTCCTGGCTGGTTAAGGCCTGCCAGGAGATGATGGGGCTGTTGGGGTGTGTGTGTGTGTGTGTGTGTGTCAGTGTGTGTGTGTGTGTCAGTCAGTCAGTCAGTCAATGCCTCCTTTAGAGAGGGCAGGGTGCCGAGCTGACGTAAAGAGGTGGTGGTGCAGCCCCTTCTCAAGAAACCATCACTTGATGTTGACTCCCATGCCCGTTATCAGCCGGTCTCTAACCTCCCCTTTTTAGGGAAGGTTTTTGAGTGGGTGGTGGCCCAGCAGTTGCAGGAGCATCTGGATTGTGTCGGTTTCTTTGATCCCTCGCAGTCAGGAGTTTGCCCAGGTTATGGCACCGAGACTGCGCTTGTGGCGTTGGTCGATGGTGTACGCCAGGAATTAGTTTAGGGCCATTCAGCCCTGCTGATTTTATTAGATCTGTCAGCTGCTTTTGATATCGTTGATCGTGAGATGTTGGTGACACGCCTGCGGGACCGGACAGGGGTGTCGGTACGGTTCTTGACTGGTTCTGCTCCTTCCTGACAGGAAGAACTCAGCAAGTGGTGCTCGGGGATCATTTTTCATCATACCGAGACCTCTCATGTGGAGTCCTGCAGGGTTCTGTTTTGTCCCCTCTCCTGTTCAACGTGTACATGCAGCCGCTCGGCGAGGTGGGCAGGAGGCTTGGCGTGCAGTGTCACCAATATACTGATGACACACAGCTTTACCTCTCTTTTTCATCAGACCCAGGCCTGGCAGTCTCGGAGCTCACCGGGTGTCTAGCAGCTGTGGGGGATTGGATGAGGGCAAATCGACTAAAGTTGAATCCTGATAAGTCAGAAGTGATGCTGGTGGGTAAGGCGACCGGGGTGATGGCCCCCATCATTGATGCGGTCTGCCCTCTGCTAGTTCCCCAAGTACGGAGTCTGGGGTGCTGCTTGACTCGCAGCTCCACTTGGATGCTCAGGTGGAGTCTGGCAAGGAGTGCCTTTCACCAATTACATCTGGAGCGTGGGCTTCGGCCATATGTCTCGGACTCTGACCTGGGCTCTGTCATCCATGCTTTCATCACCTCTAGGCTTGACTACTGTAATGTGCTCTATGTGGGGCTACACATGGTGACGTTTGGAGGCTGCAGCTGGTGCAGAATGTGGCGGCCCATCTCCTGGTGGGATTGGGCTGCCGAGAACATATTACGCTGGTTCTGCGGTCTCTGCACTGGCTGCCTATAGTATTCTGGGCCCGATTCAGGAGGTTGGTGCTTGCCTATAAAGTCCTAAACAGCCTTGGCCCGACCTATTTGCGGGACCTCCTCACCCTCCGGATCCTGGATTGGCCCCTGCGGTCATCGGGGGTGCTCTCCTCAAGGTCCTTTGAGTCTGCCTGGAGGCCACGATGGGGAGGGCCTTCTTGGTGGCTGCTCCACAGCTGTGGAACTCCCTGCCGGTGGAGGCCCGTTCAGCCCTGGATCTCTCCTTGTTTCGACAGTTGTAAGACGTGGCTGTTCTTCTGCCTGGCTTTTGATGGGGAAGGTGGGGGGAATGGGTTAGGGTGGTGGGCGGGTAGGGATATTTTTAAATTCCTCCCTGTTGTGTTTGTTTTAAAAGTTGTTTTTATTGTTATTATTGCTGCTGTTATTGTAAGCCGCCCAGAGCTGCCTGTGGCAGGATGGGCAGGATAGAAATGTTAATAAATAAATTTACATTTATATCCCACCCCCTCCTGTCAACAGACAGCTCAGGGCAGCTTACAAACAAGTTGAGCCAGGGCTGAAGAGGGGGAACATGATCCAAGGCAGACTACAAGGAATCCGCCCCAGAGAGAAAGCCCAAGACAAAGGAAATGCAGTAGGCAGCCACACACACTTCTTCAAATCTGTCCAAGACACACAACCCCTCTCTCTTGCTATTGCTTGTGTCCACTGCAGGCCTTCATTTTCGCATCACTCTGATTTGATGCTGCTAGAAGGCACTGGCTGCACATCTGAGTGAAGGGAAAGGCTCTGGCTGAAATCCTCCTCCCTTCACACCTTCCCATGCAGAGAGCCAGTACAAGGCCTGTGCCCATCCCACTGACCCTCTGTGCAGAGGTGGCCATCTCAGCCCACATAAATGACAGCTGTTAGTCTGTCTTGTGCCTTCACCCCCTCCCCTTCCCTGAACAATAGAATTAAAAACAAGCAGGTCTGTAGCCAAACAATGGGGAATGTCTCTCCCTCTTTGTAAATCATATGGTTGACACAAAGCGGTAGAGCACAGGCTGCCAATTCCGTGCGAGAAGGCAAAGCCGTTCAATCTCCCTCTCCCTTTGCTCACGTCTCTGATCTAGACTGCACAGGAGCCATGTGCTGTGCAGTAGAGGTCAGGGGTCGTCTTATTGCACATGTATTAGCACCCACATTATGTCCCCAAACACTTTCCAGGGGTTCCCTTCACCCCTCAGATTAGACTTGCTTTCAGCATGGATAAATGCTAGGTCACTCTGATTTGGGGTGGCCAGATATGCAAATTGTAGAGGACACTAAAACACAGGTTGCAGGGCTGCATTGGCACCAATGCAGCCCTGCAATCGGTATTTCTCATAAGCGTCCTCTAAAATTTCCCCGACGGATGATAGGAGGGCATACCCTAGATCTAGACCTGCTATTTTGTACTGGCCTTGAGGCGGGGGATCCTTTAGTGGGGGAGGTGCCAGCTGTGCCCTTGCCTTGGACAGATCATTACCTCCTTTGGGCCAGCCTCCTGGCACGTGTCTGCCCCCGGAAAGGTGTGAAACCAGTTCAGTTTGTTCACCCCTGGAGTCTTATGTAACCGGAGAGGTAACCGAATTACAAGGATACAAAAAGGTATGGAAAAGGCATTGAACTCGTGAGTAAACACAGGCAACTACGAGCAGGTACGGTAACCCGTTTAGAGCGCGTCTAAGCCTAAATGGTCCCTAATCCTGCTTCTCTGCATAGAAGGAATTACTCAGTGTCTTTCNCCTGCTTCTCTGCATAGAAGGAATTACTCAGTGTCTTTCTCTGCAGGGTAAGTGCGGATGTCTTAGCTCTGCAGGGTTTGGTTCTTTCCCAGCTGGATGGAGAAAGCTGGGTGTTGCAAGTTAGTCCAGCACAGCTACTGCGGTGCTGGCCATGAGGTCTCTGTCTCAGGAAATTCACTAGCTTTCTTTTAAAGGGCAACACTAGCATCTCAGCGATTGGCTCCCAGCCACAGGTGACCCTGTTCAAGGTGGCCAATCAGTTAGGTTACCTGGCCTAGGGTTCCTTCTTTGGTAAGGTATGTAAGGTGTGGCCAGTCAGATGGGCTGAGGTGAGCACATATCCTTATATGGTCTAGCAGAGTCCCTTGCCTTGGGTCAGGGAGGAACCTAAGGGGCGATCTAGCCAGGAGGGTTTCTCCACAGGCCATATTTGGCCCCCGGGCCTGAGGTTCCCCAGCTCTGGTCTACCCCATAGCAGGGGAAGCTTCTAGGGGCAGAAGCAATGCAAGAGTGGGGAGCCTTGGCCAAGGCGGGAGGAAGTCAGAGAATCATAGGTTTGGAAGTGATCTCAAGGGGCATCTATTCCAACCCCCTACTCCAAGGGAAGATACCCTCTACCTTCAGCGTGGCAGACAAATGCTTGTCCAGGCAGTCTCTGAAGAAGAAAAACAACAACCAAAAAGGAGATTCCATTATCACCATAGGCAATCTATTTCATTGTTCAGAATAAAAAGTAGATTGGTTTGATTTGTTGGCATGATTTGTTCTTTAAAAATCCCTGTTGGTTACTAGTGGTCACTCCATTTTCCTCCAGGTGCTTATTCAAAGCACGTGTGGGAAATCCTTTCTTCCCAGGGGGTCACTCTGAAAATTAGTACAAGCTCTGCGGGCTGCACAGAAGTTGGAGGGTTTAAGGGGCAAACTCAGGAAAAGGAGGATCCAGATTATGGATCTGTGCCATGGATCTGTCTCTTGTCCTTGTGTGCATGCTCTCATCACAGCTCCTTTACCCTGAGCTCAGTCTCTCAGGGCTTGGGGGCAGGTAGCAGATGCAGGGGCCAGATCCAAGCACTGGAAAGGGGACAAATAAAAACTAGCTGCAGGCCGCATTTGGCCCGATGAGCCTAAGGTTCCCCACCTCGGATGTATAGTTTGTCCCAATATCTTCCCAGACACCAAAATCGAACTGCCTGGCCTGTCATATCCTGGCTATTCCCTTTCAACTTGTTCCGAATCAAAATGGCGCTACGGCAGCAGGAAGTGGCAATGGGCAGAATTAGGAGGAGGGCTGCTTCCATGTTTGCCTGGCTGGGATTTCCCCAGACTGAGGCCCACTCAGGGCTGCTGTTCCTTGCTGCTGCCACTTCTCAACACCCTCCCTATCTTGCTGTGCTGCCTCCTGCTGCTGCTGCTGCACAGCCTCGCCTCTATTCAGCCTTTACTCAGAACAACTCCCAACCCATGGCCTCTAGCTGGCCTAGAGAAGGACAAGTGTCTTGTGGAGAGAAAAAGTCCCCTCCCTTCTCCCTGCAATACATATTCCCTCACTCTTTCCAGAACAGACTTTGTGCCTTTAATCATCTTTGCCTATTTCACAGAATGGTCTCCAAAAACTCAATCTACCAAGTTCCAATGCCCTTTATTTTCAGATGCTTCTAAAGACTCACTTTCCCAGGAATGTACAACAGGGAACACAAGACCTGTGCACACCTTTCCAAGCAACCATGCAATCTTCCTGTAGCCTTTGCTTACAGCAGGCATTTCTTGTCTCTGTTTAGACTGTAAGCATGGCCACATCATTCACTTGCCTTAATGCAGGGGGAAACATTTCCCTCCCAGTCACTTTGGAAACGAGTAGGAGCTCTGAGGGGGATGTTGGCAGCCAGGTACCTTAGGGATGCGCTCAGGAGGAGGAAGATCCAGATCATGGATCTGTGCCCTGGATCTGTCTCTTGTCCTTGCGTGCATGCCCTCCTCTCTGTTCCCTTCCCCTGAGCTCAGTCTCTCAGTGCTTGAGGGGAGGAACTAGATCCAAGGGCCAGATCCGGGAACTGGAAATAGGTCAAATAAAAACTAGTTGTGGGCCCCATTTGCACCATGGGTCTGAAGTTCCTCACCCCTGTCTTAGCTGCTCTGATTCTCAAAGTACTGCACTGGCACAAACTCCACCAAAGTGAATAGGGCTTGCACCGTTGCAGTGCTTTGAGGAACAGAGCCTAAAGTATAGTGGAGATGGTGCTATTCAGCAAAAGCAAGCAGGGAAAAACTGCTACTAGGGCTAGGAGACATACAGAATGCTTTGAAGAAATGGAGAACTCAATGGATTTTGATTTGTAGAATATTAGGCAAGTTTCCTAACTATTATGATTGCTGTCTTACATAAATACCTAGAGGCCCCAAGTCAGAAGGAGGTTCCACCATGCTAGGACCTCCATACACACATAGTAGAGGCAGTCTGTATCTCTAAGCATGCTCAAACAGGAAAGGTGGGATCATTTAATCTCCAAAGTTGTGTGTGTGTGTGTTGAGGAGGCGTGGGGAAAATGTTTTGCCTTGAATCTTCCTGTCAGTGTAAAAACCAATCCCTATTCATTGGTCCACCAAGAAATCATTGTTCCTGTCTCCTTCTCCAATAATTCTCAACTTTAAGAGGAGGCAGTGGCCGCCCCAGCTCATGCATCAGGCATGTCCTTACAAACAATTTTCAGAGTGACAATTTTCTATATGGCAGCCTGCTCCGTGGCCAAGTGCTGATTTTCACACAGGTGCTTGCCCCGAGGAGCATATTATCCATGGCTAGCATGCTCTGTGGAATGATAGCCTTGAGAGCAATTTTCCAAATTTGGGGGCAATGCACTGTGGTCATTTGTGGATTGTGGGACAGCTATTGGTGTACAAGGAGGCTGATCATTTTTTGGAGCTGCCTCAGTTCTGAATGCCTCCCCACCTCCTGGAGTGGCAGCAATCCCACCAGGAAGGAAGTTGTAAGAGTGGGTGGAGGTTGGGCAAGCACTCCACCCCACCCACTCTGAAACCTTCCTTCTTGGGCCCTTGGGAAGCATCCTGGGCACTGCTAGGAGTTTTTCAGAGTGGGTGGGGGTGGTCTGCTGACCCTGCTCCTTCTCCATGTTAAAATTTTCCTAGCAGTGCTCAAGTAGCTTGCAAAGGGCTCCATCAGAGTTTGTGGCCTGGCCTCAACTGAGCCCTCACACTCTATGGTAGCTATGTCCATGGAACTTGCAACTTCATGAATGTATCCCCCTCCATCACTATAGTTCCCTTCCCTTGTCTATCCAAGTCCCCTCTCACAAGGCAGGGATCTGTTTCTAATCATGACTCGTGCTGTGCTGTGTAAATAATAACCATAATAAAAATACTGAGCTAAAGAGAAAGGAGGAGGCAGGGTAATCCATGCTCCAGGAACGAGGGAAGTGGGCCGGCAAGAGCAGGCAGTTTAGTTTGGAGAGACTCTGGGGAGGTTAAGACTAGTGGCAGAGGAAGACAAAGTTCCCTGTTCCTTATTCTCAGAACAGGGCACTTTGCCATGTAGGTAGTAGCTAGGTGGGATGTTCAGATGGGACCCTACCTGCGTGGCAGCAAACTAATAAGAAGCCAGTCAAATGAAAACTAAATTTAACTGGATCTGTGGAAACGAAGGGCAATTCTTTCCCTATTTATTTAAATGCAGAATTAGTTTCCATCTTTGCTAATTTTTCTCTCTGCTTTCATTCAATAAACTCTGACCCCTTTGCAGGCCTAGAACACCAGAGCCATTGGCATGTGTGGATAACCAGGGCACATGCTCACTGTGCTTCCTCCATTGGTGACAATGAGGAAAATGTCACCCCTTGATACAAAAGGGGTCCTTGGGGATGGCAGGGCCCTTTGGGCCCCTGTGCAAAGGCCCTGGTCAGCAGCCCATCCCTTGTGAGAAGTAGGAGGCAGGGAAGCCCACAACGTGCATGCACAGTGCTGACCCATCTTTTGCCCTGACCCCACTGAAGATGCTGCCAGTCAGTGCAGAGAAAGCCAGCACTGTGTATGCACAAACTTCCCCTCTACACACACATACTGGATGCAGATGGGTAGTCAAGGGACCTGTAAAGCACAGGGACCCCAGCTACCCACCTGCCTTGCTGTCCTCTCTTTGTGGATTTGGCACAGAGAGAAGGGGCCAAACCATATAGACAGGGATCTGTGTTCACTGTGTTTTCTTCATTGGCACCAGTGGGGAAAACAGAGTGAACACCGGTGCCTGGATAGAGCAGCAAGCCAACGGGGTGTCTGGAAACTCAATAAACGTAGCTCCATAGACAGTTCCCTTCAGCTCCTCCTTCATTGTAAGTATGTCAGTGGCTCAGACACTAGAATGGGGCCATATGCAGGTGCACCTGGAATGTGTCCCCATTCCCAGTAGGAGGGGACGTAGCTAAGCCCTTGCACTGCACACAGGGCCTTCCTCGGGCATGTAAGGAGTCAGAACTACAGACTGAGCAAATGCAGAATAGGTAGAGTCCACACTTCTGGCTTTTTCATGGCTGTGTGGCTTGAAGGCTTGCATATTCTCATGAAGAGAAGGTGGTCCAATGAAAGATGCAATTTGGACTTCTTTGTCCCTACTTTGTAGAGGGGTACTTCATTCATAGTGAAGAATATAGGTCAGAATGAATATATTATTATCCATGGCTAGCTTGCTCTGTGGAATGATAGCCCTGAGAGCAATTTTCCAAATTTGGGGGCAATGCACTGTGGTCATTGCCTTAATTTACTAAGTGGGATCTGCATGAGCTACACACTGTCTGCATAGAACTGTGCAGATCTGGATTTGGGGCTCCTCGGGATTGGTGGGTTTCCAGTGCTTTGAAAAGGCTATTTGTTGTTGGGTCATTGGCAAACTTTAAGGACTAGGTTCCTGCCACCCGTTGTGTATGATAGTAAAACAGGGACATTTTTATATTTGTTTTCAGCACAGATATATCCCATGTCCCAACCCTTTCTATTTTAAACTAATGGGCACATCTCTCTCCCACTCCAGAGAGCAGGATTGGGCCCAGGAATGTCATTACGGACATTCCTGCTGCAGGAATGGCTACTTGGATTGATTAACATTGCTTTGGCCATAGCTAAACAAAAGGAAGAGTATGTTGTAAGGACCAGAGTGAGTATCTCCCTGAAGCTCCAGGTAAGTCAGAGAGGATGAAAGGATCACAGGCATAGAGTTGCCTAAAGCTGTTAGCCTTCTAGGGTGAGCTGCAAAGTATACATTGCATTTTTGTGCACTGAGTAAGGATAATGGGCTGCCCATCGGAAGTATGTCAACCCAATAGTACTTTGCTGTCTGGGTGCCTGCCCCAGTAAGTATTTGCAGGGTCAGGCCCACCCCTACCTTTTTCTATAAGCAGATACTCAAAGACTTCTCTCTGTTCTTTGGTGCTTTTTATTGACATATGGTCATTTCACCACCCAAGATGCTTCCAATCTGGTCCCTCCTGGGGCCCTTAATTGAAGCAAGCCCACCGTCTAGGCTCCAACAAGCAATCCCTTTTCTGAGATCTCCTGGCTTGTTGCTAGCCATCTTCTTCCTTGCTTCCTGCCTGGAGCCTTCCCTGGTGGTCTATCCCAGTGGTTCTTGCTAGATCAGGCCCCACAAATGGGTTCCAAGAGGGTCTTAGGTAGATCCTGGATGGGCCCTGGGGCAACAGTGGTGGCCTGGTTGTGGTGGTGGCACTGTCATGGGAAACCTCCGCTTTTACCACTGCAGGTGCATGGAGCCATATACTCCAGCTAGGTTTTGGGGTGCTAAGCCCCATGATCACTGTATTATCAATATGTTGTATCATGTATGTATTATCGCTTGGACCATGTATGGGAATGTGGCCGAGGCCATCTAACTGTTGAACTCTGGGTGACTTGTGACTCATCTTTCCTGGCAAGTCTCTGCATGGGCAGACATACCAGACTTGAGTGATTCAGGAGGTGGCTAATGGCCCACTAATGGGTCATTGAAGCACCCACCCGGGCCATCCAGGGTCATTGAAGCCCACTTGGGAACAATGGCAAAGCAGGGGGAGAGGCAACACCCTTAGTGCCCTTCCTTGTGACATTATGAACATTTCTGCTGCAGCTGGTGGTGTTTAAAAGAGAACCCTGTGGAGCTGCAGCAGCGCTCTCTTTTTGAACCTGTGCTGGACCCTAAGCAGGCGCCCTGTCACCCAACTGAGTGACAGAGAAAGGACGCTCCAATCCAGTAATCAAGACTTCTACCTTCACTTGTTGAGGACCAGCCAGGGGACTTGAGTGTATAGTCAGTCTTGGCCTTGTTTGCCTTTATTTTCCCTGTGTCCATTCTGTCCTCATTCTATGCCCTTTTGCTTTACCTTTTCAAACATAAAACTGCTCTTTAAACTCCAAACTTAGTCTCCTCGTGTTCACTACACCCGAGCATTGAGCAGGGCAGGAGTTCTCAGCCAACCCTGAGACGAGCCTAGCCCAGTTGTAAATTTCTGAAACCTGTGACTGCCAGGGGCAAGGGGAAAGGCCGGGGGGAACAGCCCAGGGGGAGTGGAGACCCCGACAGCCCAGTAGGCACCAGGTGACAAGCACTCATGGAGTTCTGAGGGGGACACAAGCCCTGGGGCAGCAACATACTGAAAAACAGATGCCCACATTAGTATTCATGGTTAAATCCAGTATTCTGGATAGTTTGTAAGTTATCTGGTAACTGACCAGTTACCACAGAGGTTAACTGCCAAACTGGAATACTGGATATTATTTATTTAGATTTCTCCCCCACCCTTCGCAAATGGCTCAGGGTGGCTTACAAAACAATTTAAACAATACATATAAAACAACATAAAACCACAAACCTTTCCTCTCCCCAACCAACCACAAACCCCACAAAAAACCCTCTCCAATCACCCCATCATACCTCTACACCAAACCCCCATTCCCTATCCCTGCCTGCCAAATGCCTTAACAAAAAGAAGAGCCTTGCAGCGCTCTGCAGCCTAGAAGCCACAAACGCTTTGCTTCCTCCCCCCCCCTCTGGGGTTGCGGGACTGGTTATTATTATTATTATTATAAACATTTATATAGC
>QEPC01003278.1:1851647-1884082 GCA_003113815.1 Sphenodon punctatus
AGATTATGTTTGAAACAGCAAAAGAACCCCAAGGAGTCAGGCCTGGAGAGGAATGCAAAATATACAGCCAAAGACTTTTAAGAGACTGCTGAGCTGGAGAAAGGGGCAGTCAGCACCCAAACATCATATAAGGGAGCTTGCCAGGGACTTTGACACCAAGTGACTGTATCTGAGAAGCACCCCAACCACGACATAGTGGCTACTGCGTCTATAAAAAATAAAAGCTGGGGTAGGGTCTATCAGTCAGTTACTACTGCCTGGTTCTTTTTGGTATTTGTTTTGCATTTGTTCTTTCCTGTAAGAGTTACTCTGAACCATATACTTTACCTGTTCCTTTAGATAAACTTTTCTCTCAGTTACACGTGGTCATGGTATGGTTACTGCTTAGAGAGGGCAACCAGGAACCTGCAGCCTGCAGTGCAGGTGATCCCAGTGCTGAATAGATCTGGGAACAGAGAGGAGAGACTGTTAGGAAAATGGGGGACTCTGGTGCAGAAGCAGTGAATCGGGCCATTCCAACAGCTCAGAGCCGTGCCTCTTAAGGGTGGAGGGCAGGCATATCCCTCACAGTGGCGAGTCAGTAATTTCTGAGCCCAGGTTGCTGCCGTTTTACTGGCACCCGTAACATGTCTGAGAATAATGTAATCAATTGGCAACAGTGTCCCAGGTTGACACTAGGAAACACGGTCAGAGTTAGGCCTTTTTTATATGAGACGCACCTACTGATGCCCACACAAACTCGCTGCATGGGCATGAGTGGGTGCCCCCCATGTGAATGCCGTGGCAGGTGAGTGGGAATACATGCACTCCTGTGACCCACACGTACCTCCACCATCACCCATTCGTGGAGCAATTTGCAATACAGTGATTGCTCTATGAGTGGGGATGCATGGGGGATCAGTGTTCATCTATCTGCACTGGTCGCCCTGCCCATGCTGCCACGGTGAACACCGATTTCCCCCCCACGCTGCAGCCTGTATAAAAAAGGCCTTATACATTGGTCAGCAAAGTGGTTGTTGTTTTAACTTACAGCAGGGGTACTCAACTTGATTTGTGCCAAGGGCTGGAAAATTTGGTTTGGACCCAACCCTGGGCTGCATGTGGCCCTGCCCCCAATTTGCATAGCCACACCCTCAATTTGCATAACCCCACCCCTGGCAACAAGGGGCTGGGGATCTCGGTGGCAGAAGTGGCAGCAAGGGGCTCAGGTAAAGACATCGGTGGCAGCAGGAAGCTGGAGCCAGGGAGGAAGAAGGAGGGATCTGGCCAGTGCCTTTAACAGGCTTGCTGTCCGGAGAAAGGAGGGTTTCGCACCAGTGCGGTGGCTGGAGGAAAGGTGATTGCCAGAGCAGGAGGAGGCATGGTGGGCTGCAGGAGTCAGGCTGCCAGGGGGAGTCAGGCTGCAGGAAAGGTCCTTGCAGGCCACATGCGGCCCTTGGGCCGTACTTTGTGCAGTCCTGACTTACAGGGAACCAAAAACATTTTGGATTTGCAGGGTACAGGAGCATTGGCCTACAGCTAAAGGATCTGGGGGTGGGGGGGTCCGGCTCACCAAGATTTTGTTCCTTTCTCTGGCCTCTGCTAAGGATCAACTCATGAAGTGTTTACAGCCAAGGAGTTTGACAAGTGGAGTCTACAGACATGTGAATGCAGTTGCCCCTAGACTGCACAGAATGTGCTTCATTAGATGAGTGCAACTGACTGCACCACTATTTTTAGTGGGACTGTGGAATACCTGTTGTGTAACTTACATTACCGTGATGTGATGCACACTGAATACTTGTCCCCCTCAGACCTTCCCCATCCCTCCCTTCTCTAAAAGCCTGGCTATGAGCCTGAGAGCTTCTTAGCTATGACTCCTTTCAATCAGCACCCTCCCCTCCCCTCCCCTTGGTACACCAGCCACAAGGGGGGCAGGGGGGATTCCAAATCCTTAATAACTGGAACATAAGTGGCAGATCACCCTGACATTGTGGTAACTCCTCCTGTGCTAGTTTGACCACCAGATTATGTGGGTGCTACAGCCTGTTCAAACCAGATGACCAAGTCTCCAGTCAGTCCCATGATCTCTATCACAAGTATCATTAGTTTGAATAGAATGAGTGGGCTAGTACAGTTTTTCGACCTATATGATTAGTCATGATACCAATAAGATATCAAATCTAGGCATTGCCCTGATGTTATAAAAGAATGGGCATTTTCAGTATATTATACCCTACTCCTGAATGGATACTTCTTATAAAAATGGTCTAAGGAACCAATCTGGAACAAAACTTAGCTATCATTGCATTTGGCTTACCATGCAGAACCTTCAGCATCGGAACTGGGAAGCTATGGGTGTTTGTAAGATGCAGAACAGGAAACTATGCATATAGCCAGAGATCTGTGTGTCCACTATGTTTTCCCCATTGGTAGCAACGGTGAAAATGCAGTGAACACGGGTCCTTTTGACTATATCTGTCTAAAAACACTGAGAGAAGGGGTTTCTTTGGTTGATGTTGTTAGATTATTATTTGTCATTTATATAGCAATTTCACTGATCAAAGTGCTTTTCAATCCTTATCTTATTCACCCTCACAACAATTCTGTGAGAGAAAACATTTCCCCCATTTTACTGATGAGGAGCTGAAGCTGAGAGACAGTGGCCCTTTCTACACAAGATGCACCCACTCATGCCCATGCACGCGCACCCAGTGGGCATGAGCGGGTGCCTCCTGTGTGAATGTCATGGCGGGTGGGTGGGCACGTGTGTGCACTCCTGCAAGACATGCATGTCCACTCACCTCCCACGCATGGAACAATTGGCAAAAACAGTGATTGCTCCATGTGTGGGGACGTGGAGGAGATCGGGGCGTGCCCATGTGCACCGCCCATGCTGTGGCGCGCACACCAATTCCCCACCCCCTACAGCCGCGGCCCATTTACAAATGGCCAGTGACTTACCTGAGGCTGCTCAGTGAATTCATAGCTCAGTCAGGATTGGAACCGTGGTCTTCCCGGTGGAACACCTAATCCATTAGGCTACTCTGGCTCTAGCAATAGATCTCAGAGAACTCTTTCTGCAGGACCTCATCCCTTGGTGGATGCTTTCATAATGCCTAGCAGAACAGCTTCCTTCCAGTCTTGACTGGGTGGGTCCTCTAGGAACTTATGAAGAACAACTGTCATCTACTTCCTGTAAAGGAATCCAGTTTTCCAGGGAGGATACACATGGCTTTAAGTTTACTTTAACTGCATATGCAGCCAGAGAGTAAAGGGGAGGGGGCTACACAGTCAAGTCAGCTGCTAGATGAAGACCTCTCTATAAAGCACCAACTTTCCACAGGCAAAATATTAAAATGACAACCACCCATCTGATTCTGCCCCCTCAAGCTGCAGACTTGCCGGGGAAATGGAGAGAGTGCCTTGGCTCCGCATTGATCAGCAGGGAAGCAGCAGGGATCCCCATGCCCAGTGCTAGCCTCAGCAGTACAGTTTAAGAGACAACAAAATGAGCCAGGAGCTCTGCTTTCCCTGAGCTGGTAGCTTGTACAACTGGGGGAGGGTGGGGTTGAGGCAGCCTCTTGATTCATTTTGCTGCTCTAGGCTTCTGCCTTACATTACCTAATCCTCAAGCCAAGTCTACCTCTATCTACCAAGAACCTCTGTTCTGTGATCTTCTTACGTACTGGGCAGGCAAGTGTAACCAGGGGATGCATACTGTGTGCTAAAACACAAAAGGAATTGGCATCATCCGGGTTTATTGAGCAAGGTCAGCCATGCTGTCCTTTTTCCATTCTGAGAAATGACATAGGTGAGGTGGATCTTTGGGGTTGTCATCAATGAGAAAAGGCAGAAGTAAGGGCAGGGGTGTCAATCGTGACTTGTGCTGGAATATATTAACCGGCAACCTGACTACTTTAGCTCTCTTTTGAGAGCCTGTGATAGTCCTTTCTGTTAAATAAAGACTCCACTCTGTCTTTGAGATATGTGCAGCCATGTTGAGAAGCTGGTGGTGATCAACCAGTGTAAATAATTGATTACACGGAGAAACAAATGCACCTCAGCTTGATCAAGTGAGACTCAACATTGTGGACTTGATTGACAACTGACTACAATATCCAGCTTGAAGACAGGCAGTTTCTAATATAGACCCTGAGTGGTTTTAATAGCATCTATATTACTGAAACTTTTTTCTGTGGGGTAGCAACAAAGGATTTCAGCTTAGCGGGGTTGGGTCCTTATTTGCTTTTTAGCTCTGTGCGAGCAAGGCCTAAGCTTCTGCTCCTCCCCCAACAACAAAATATTGTTGCTTCCTTTTGTTTTTAAGCATGCCTCAGTAAGATCAGGAATTTCAGTTCTCCTCATTCCAGATTTTGCTGGAAATCTCAGTGATGGGTATTGTAATTTTTTAATGACCACTTCTCTCCTAAAGTGCTCATTAGGCACTAGCATCAAATAGGTAACAAACAAGAGGCAAAGCATTTTTAAAAGTGCAGTTAAAGCCCCTCTCTTGTCTGCTCAGCTTCCAGTCTTGTGTTACCAGGTTTGGACTACTGGAAGTCTTTCAGATGGAGTCCAAATAGTTCAGATGATCTCTTTTATTGGACCAACTTCTGTTGGTAAGAGTATGCAAGCTTTTGGGCCACCCCCAACTCTTCCTCAGGCATGTAAAAAGTCACTCATAACTATAGACTAAGCAAAATGAAGGACAGGTGTGTATATAATAAGCTGAGAGGGAGCTGTTAAGAAAACATCCATTACTGTTTCAAACACTGAAATACAAGGAGAGGAAAACAACAATAATAAATAGAATAAATACGGGCTAGAATGTATGCATCCTAGTGTTTCAGAGCAGACAAGGCCTGAAATTCTCATTTAATAGACACCAGACCACACACCATCTTACCCATCCACCTACCTACCTATAAACCTTTACTCCACAAAAGCTTTTATACCTCATAACAAAGGGGAAAAGGTCACAAGAAGTGTAATTTATTTTCTGATGCAGATCTCCTTTAAAGATGTCCAAGGGAGCAAGAGTGCCACCATCTCATCTGGCTGAAGGGCAGAAGAAAGTGGAGGGGTATAGACAGAAGCAACCAGATATTCCTGAGGTTATTTCAGCTGTTAGTTATTTTGAGGTTTTGGAGAAAGTCCCCCCTCTGCAATTATCTTTAGCAGTCCACTCTGCTTCTGTCATAACAGGAGTACTTTCACATTTTATATTGGGATGTAGTTATGGTCACAAATCTGTGTCTGTGTATTCATGTGAACACACAACATGGGTCTGGCTACATGCTGCAAGATGGACAAGTGCTTCTCAATAATCCGGAGTAGTTGCCCACGTTTCTGGCTACCGCATAACCAATGAAAAGTATGAGCAGTCGTAGGGCTGCTGCATGAGAACCGGGGTGGATCAGGAGGGAGCTGCTGTTACTTGCGGATTAACTGTTTGGCTGCATAAGAATCTCGATGCAGAACAGCTGATCTCCTGGGCTGTGGAATCGTTCTGGCCAGGGAGAGGGGGTGTCTGCTGTGGGGGCACTGGAGAAATCTGCAGACTTGGAAAGTGTTGTATTTGCATCTTGGTCTGCCTGCAGCCTCAACTGAAAAGAAACGGAGACTGATGTAGGTGGATTGGTGGGCAGGGCCCAAGCATAATTTCTCTGGGCCCAGTACAAACTTGTAACATGGGCCCTTCACCACGATCCCATCCCATACATACAATCTCATGAGTCATGAAAGAAAAAAATTCTGTTTTATTTCTGAAACGCTCACTGTTCAGAGCTTTGCTTGTTCTGCTCTAAAACTGCTTCTGATTGGAGCCAGCAAATCTCACAAAATCTTGCAAGATCTGGGGTCCCCATAGATTTTTTTAAGGAAGGTTATTGAGTGGGTGGTTGCCAAGAAGCTTCAGGCTCCTCTTGATGCTATTGGATCTCTGGACCCATTTCAGTTAGGTTTTCATCTGGGGTATAGCACAGTTACTGTGCTTGTGACCTTGGTTGATGATCTACACCTGGAGATCGACAAGGGGAACTGTGCCCTGTTGATCTTGTTAGATCTCTCAGTGTCCTTTGATACAGTTGATCACGAGGTGTTGTTGACATGACTGAGGGACCTGGCAGGGGTGCGCAGGACTGCTCTTGAGTGGTCCCCCTTGAGTGGGTGGTGATGGGAGATTGCTCGTTCTTCCCCTGGGACCTCCCCTGTGAGGTCCTGCAAGGTTCCATCTTCTCTCCCCTTTTGTTCAATGTGTATCTGAGGCTTCTGGGTGAGATCATTTGGAGGTTTGCAGTGAAGTGCCAGCACTGACACCCAGCTCTACCCCTCTTTTTCATTTGACCCAGGTCTTGCAGTCTCTGTGTTTATCCAATACCTGGCTGCTGTTGGGGACTGGATGAGGGTGAGCTGACTGAAGCTGAATCCAGATAAGTCTGAAGTGATGATTGGTTGAGGCGGTGCACATTTCAGGGAACCAGGGGCATCGCCCCTCCTGGCCTGACCCCCCTCCACACACTCTTCATGCTTCTAAAAAGAAAGGGAAAAAAAAAAACCACCAAAAAATGAAACCCCTCACCTGAGTCTCAAAGGCACCAAGGGTGTGTGTGGCGTAATGGGTCCAGTGGGGGGGGGGTAATCTACTCCTAGCCCCCTCTCTCACTGCGTGTCCATCACCATAACACTCAGGTTTTGCTGCCACCACCAGAGCTACGAACTTCCGGGGTTAAGGCTGCTCTGGAAGCCCAAACCCTGCTCCTTATTAGAAATTGCTTTCCCAGCGTAAGCCAAACTTGGGAAATGTTTTGGGTCGCAGCGCACACACACCAGGCACTCTTGATTAGATAAATCAAGATTTATAGTTTTTACTAGCTAAGTTAACCAAATTACAAGAATACAAAAAGATAGGAAAAAGGCATTGAACTCGTGAGCAAATACAGGTAACTACAAGCAGGTATGGTAACCCATTTAGAGCGCGTCTAAGCCTAAACGGTCCCTAACCCTGCTTCTCTGCATAGAAGGAATTACAGTATCTTTCTCTGCATGATAAGCATGGATGTCTTAGCTATGCAGGGTTTGGTTCTTTCTCAGCTGGATGGAAAAACCTGGGTGTTGCAAGTTACTCCTGCACAGCTACCGGCTGGCCATTAGGTCTGTGTCTCTAGAAATTCACTAGCCTTTCTTAAAGAGCAACACTAACATCTCAGCTATTGGCCCACAGCCACAGGTGATGCTGTCGAAGGTGGCTAATCAGTTAGGTTATCTGACCTAGGGTTCCGTCTTTGGTAAGTTATGTAAGGTGTGATCAGTCAGGTGGGCTAAGGGGAGTGCATCTCCTTATATGGTCTGGATATTGGGTTTTCCTTATATGATCTAGCAGAGTCCCTTGGGTCAGGGAGGAACCCAAGGGGTGATCTAGTCAGGAGGGTTTCTCCACGGGGGGGGAGCCAGCAACCCGCTCCAGACTTGCTCCTAGTCCTCCAGTTCAGAAATCAGCTGATCAGCATCATCTGAGTGCTCAGTGTTGTTGTTGTGCCTGCCTGGACACATGTGCAGGCAGGAGCTGAGGGGGTGGGGGCCAGTGCCTCCTGCTTAGCCTGCTCTAAGGAGTCCCTTAAGGGACAACACTTTACAAAAGCTATTTGGGCAGCTGGACTTAGAGCCCATGCTGCCTGAATGGAGAAAAGCACTTTTATTTTCCCATCAGTGGGGGGCAGTGTCCCACAGAGCTCTATGGGCTACTGTAGAAGACTGTCTGGTCTGGAGACTCAAACACCCAGGCAGTGTGTGCCTGTGCACAGGTGCTGCTGTTGAGAGCTCAGGCTGCCTGCCTGTCTGTACCCCACCCCATAGGGTGGAGTTAAAAGAGAGCTCTCCTCTTTTGGTGTGTTGATGATCTGTGCCATTTTTGTGGAAAGAGAGTGCTGGCTGGCTTGTTTGTGGCTTTATTATGCCATGCTGCTGCTGGACCTGCACCAGACGCATCCCCATTGGTAAGTTAGATAGTTTTAGTTATTTTGCTGGGAAACACTGGTGAAAAGGGGGTCTGGGGGACTACTGGGGGGAGCAAATGGGGCTTCTGGGAAACTGATGAAAATGGGGCTGGAGTTAAGGAGGCTGCTGGGGGAAATGGGACTTGAACAGAACTGTAACAGTGAAGCATGTTTTGGGGGACAAGTGGAATTCCTTGCTGCTGCTTTTGTGGTGTGCTAAGACTTCACATAATATGGTTCAGTTGGTTTAAGATCTGGAATTTCTTGCTGCTGCTTTTGTGGTGTGCTAAGACTTCACATAATATGGTTCAGTTGGTTTAAGATCTGGTTTGCTTTTGCTTGTTCTGTGTTCGTGTTTGCATATGCACTGTTAGTTTCTCTCCACTCCTCTCCCAAACCCCTCAAGCATGTGCAGAGGCCATGGCCATTTTCTGGTGCCCCCACTGGCCATGGCTACGTTTGGTTAAAACTGGTCTCTTTCTTGTCTGTTTTTAATGTAAACTGTCTGCTTTCTGTTTTACAGGTGGGGGATCTAGGGGCTTGGATGGAAGGGTTTTTAATCTTTGCTGAAATGTTCCTTGCATTTTAAAATGGCCCCGCCCTTTGCAGTTTGGTGGGATGTTGTGGCAGGCTTTTTCACTAATGGCTAGTTCTTGCATGAATGCTCTGTGTTTAGTTTCAGCAGAAACTACCTCTTACATTGCAACAGAGCTGTGTAGCATGTTTTGGAGGACAAGTGGAAATCCCCACTGCTGCTTTTATGGTGTGCTAAGGACTGCACATAACATTGTTGCCTTAAGATGGTTTGCTTTGCTTGCTCTGTGTTTGCATGATGCATTGCTGCTTTCCTTCTGCCCTCCCAAGCATGAGTAGAGAGGCCATTTTGTAAATTTGTGGGTCTACTGGTCATGGCTACTCTTTCTTTTTTTTAATGGTTCCTTCACTGTTTCACTGCTGCTCCCTGCTGGAAAGTAGTTTCTGGCCTCTCTGCTTGTGACTGTGTGATTTTGAGCATTTTGCCTGGGTTTTTTGTTGAGAAACAGAAATGCATTGTTTAAATTTTGATGGGCCTGGTTTGGTGGTAATGCAGCCCTGAAACTGGCTAAACTTCTTTAAAAAGGCCTGTTTGCTTGGACAGGCATTTGGCTGCTGGGGATACAGTGTTGGTACTGGGGATGCTAGCTTGGATGGGGAGTGTTTGGTTGCTATACAGAACTGCAACTGCTCTCCTTGTGAACAGAGGAGAAAGTAGGTAGGAGCATGGCAGAAAAGAAGGCTGCAGACAACAAGAAAACTCCTTTCCCCTGTCCCCCACTGCCCCATCTCTTCCCCTTACTCTTCTCGTGCACCAAAACCAAACCCTTTCCCTCCTACTCTCTTCTGTTGTCCTTCTCTTCCCTTTCATTCTCTTCTGCTAAGAGAAAGAAAAGGATGCCATGAAAATGGAGGGTTTAGGATAAAGGTAGGCGATGGCAATGTAATCTATTTTTGTAACCTGCCATGGTTAATTTGGACCTGGTGGGAAAGAGAGAGTGAATGGGACCCCAATAAGAGGGCTCTCATCCTCCAGTGGGAGTGCGTCACACAGCAGCAAGGAGTTCCCAGCGTTAACTAATGTAATGTCCATCCAGTGTTAACCCTGGGAACTCCTTGCTGCTGGGTTAAGACAACTCACTGACCTACCGCTGCCCCTGGCTCCACCCTTAGGCTCGCCGGTGGCAAACCCGCCGGCAGTAGGTTCAGCTCACCCGCTGCCCCACCAGTCTCAAAAATCCCTAGCCGCGACTGTTGATCTTGTGTCTTGGAGGGGATTAGGGCCCTTGTTTAGTGGCGGTGTCTGGCCCCCTCTGGGTACCCAGGTTTGCAGCCTTGGAATGCTTCTGGACCCCTTGGTACACCTGGAACATCAGGTTGCAGTGATGACTAGAAGTGCTTTTCACCAACTCCATCTGGTGAGGAGGCTGCATCCCTTTCTTTCTGACTCAGATCTGGCCACCATCATCCATGTTTTCATTACATCAAGACTAGACTGCTGTAATGTGCTGCTCTACGTGGGGCTGCCCTTTGTGACTGTTCGGAAGCTGCAGCTGGTGCAGAATGGGGCGGCCCCCGACCCTTTTCAGGGGTGGGTCACTGTGAGCACATTATACCTGTGCTCTACAATCTGCACCGGCTCCCTATAGCCGTCTGGGCACAATTCAAGGGTGTTGGTTTTGATCTTTAAAGCCCTAAGCAGTCTGGGCCCCACATATCTGAAAGACCGTCTGCCCTTCCGGGTTCTACTGTGGCCTCTATGGTCAGCCGGGCGTGCTCTCTTGTGGGTACCACCAGCCAATCTTGTTCATAGCAGGGAGGCGATCTCGGTTGCTGCCCCGGTATTATGGAACTCCCTTCCCCCGGAGTCTGTCAGAGCCCGAGCCTGAACATATTCCAGAGGTATCGTAAAACTTTTATTTTTGTTAAAGCGTTTGGCAGGTGGGGATAGAGGTTGGGGCAGGTGGGTTTAGTGGTGAGGGTTTTCCCCCCCTCTTTTAAATAAACTTTTTATTGTATTTCTATTTTGTGTGTTTTATGTAAGCCACCCTGAGCCTTAGGGGAAGGCTGGGATAGAAGTCTAAATAAATAGAAACAGAGAAATAAATTTGCATAAATATCCTCAAGCAGCTACAATTTTGCTGCAATTTCTTTTTCATGGTAATGGGCTTGCAGCCTGGGCCTCCTTGGACCCATCTTCCCCATTCCTTGCTTGGGCCCTGTTGGTGGGCACTACCATGGGTTATGTTCCCCATGTGAAATCCTGTCATGGGGTTTCACCAGTGTGCCTCCCTGCAGCGATATGGATGTGGAGAAACACATGAAAGCCCCAGGCAGGGCTTTATTTCCTCCCCGCCTCCCAGTGCATGAGGCTTGCTTTAAGGGAAGCTTTGGGTCCCTTCTGCTACAGCTCTCAGGAGCCTTGTAAACCATACCCCCTGTTCTGTAGCGATGCTAAGTATAAGATACATTCAATGCCAGGTTAATCATAGACATCAGAAATGGAACAAGGGATTCATTCTGCAACAAAAGATGGAGTTAAAAGGATAGGAGAAACCCAGCCCCTCTCTTTGATTGTCTTTAAGCATACACACACAATCTGGGGCATTACCTGTGCAAATAGTAAGCTGGGCATTGAGGCGGAGGGGAAATGAGAAATTTAGCAAATTTATCACAAGCCATGATCCACAAGGTACTTACTCTGGAATAAGTGGTTTGTGAATCATGGCAAAAGAGAGCAAGCTATCCAAGTAGCTTATACTCTTACCCACTTTGGGTTCAATTAATGACACAGCACTGCTTTTACTCGGTTGTAGGTTGTCTGGTAATTTGTTCTTGTATCTCCTATGAGGGACCAAAAGATGCTTACTGTGTGTCAAGGAAAGGGATGGAAACAAAAGCAAAGGCCTAGTCCTAGATGGGCTGAGAACATGGACCAATTATTCATAACTTTGGTACCTTATACACATCAGTGGGTTGCTAAAGCAACCAATTGTACCAAATGCCTCCCAGCTGGAACCAAAAGAATGAGCAGAAGCCAAAACTTAGGCCCAATTCCTTCCTACCTCCTGGGACATGATTCTGCTGTTTTTCTATAGATCAGCTGCAGGACTGAATCCAACAGTAGCAGGGGCAGCAAAATCAAGCCACCTTTATTCAATTTGAAAGAATTTAGGAATGCCTGGCTTGAGAGTCTAGTGTTGTGCTGGTAACAAAAGAGGATGAAAGAAGCTCTGTAGTTCACTTTACATGTCCAAGAGGCATTTTCATGCTCCATAATGAGAAGGGATCATTTTGAGGAAGTTCAGATCAAAGGGGAAAGCATCCCCAACATTTGCATAATTGCACGATTTGGGAGTGTAATAAGACAGCCCTGCTGCATAAGAACCTGGCCATGACATAGTAAATATCCACCGCAGCCACCCCCAGATGGTAAGTCGAATTGAAGGCCTGACTTGCTCCCTCTAAGACCTCCTTGGAGGCCAGATAGGGGGATCTGGAGAAATGTGGCTGTAAAAATAACGTGGGCCCCGGCCTCCTGCACACAAAGAATTAAAAATAGACTAGCTTAGCTGGCTGTTTCCAAGTCTGGAGCACGCAGGGCCTGGCTGTAGGTTAGGCAGTGAATGGCCTCCTCGCAGCTGTAGAAACTGCAGGAAGGGTCGGGCTTAAGTGTTTGCAAGGCTATTGCCTTCTCGGGGAAGCAACTGCGTTTGCTGCAAATGGCCCGGATTGCTAAACTATAAACATGGGTCTCAAGGAGGAAGAGCCTCCCACTCAAATGCACCTATTTTTAATTAGGCTGATGGCAGAGGGTGTGGTAGTCGGCATCCTTGGTGCTTACTAGCAACAAACACAGCTTAACCCTGGTGGGTCATATCCCCTCCCCCAGGCCAGCAGCTACAATAACACTTAAGCACTCTAACCCCCCCCCCGTTCTTCCGCTCAGTGTGGAAAGAAGCAGTTGGAAGGAAAGCCAGCAATACCAGAGTCCGGAGACAAATCGTGTCTCCACTTAAGTCAGTGGGAGATTTGCCATCACGAGCCTAATTACTAGGGCCCACAATTTGTGCAGGACATATTCCTTGCAAAGTGAGGGGGGGTGTGGGACGGCAATAGCTCCTTCTCCCACTAAATTTGCATTTGGGGGGGGGGGAGGAAGGAGTGGGACTTAGAGCTAAAGTGAATGTGCCATCCCCCACCAGGAAAAGAGTCTTCAGTCAGTGGCCTCATCACTGTGGGGACAACTCTGTGTAGGATGGCCAGATGTGCAAATGTTTAGAGGGCATTTATGAGAAATACAGGTTGCAGGGCTGCATTGGTGACAGTGCAGCCCTGTAACATGCATTTCTCATAAGTGCCCACTAAACATTTGCATATTTGGCAACTCTAGCTCTGTGTGACTCCCATCTGGCACCCTGCTGAGACTTGGTGAGCAATGGGGGCTTGTCCCTCCTGCTACTCACCTGCTGTACTCCCCACAAAGTTTTTGGGAATATTACAATACTGTTTGCCATTGACTTTAATGAGGCCAGGATTTAATCGCATTAACTACATTCAGAAAACCTCTTTAGTGCAGTCTCTGCTAATCTCTATAGGATCTGTACAGCCCTTTTCTTTCTCTAGATATATTCTACTCTTTTTACCAGCCCATTTCACAGAATCTGATAAGTAGGCCATTGCCTAGGGAAGCTTATGCCTCCATTCACCCATTCCTCTAAGGTGCTATCCTGCCTCTTCTTCTACCAATCTCTGGCCAAAGACTGCATTCGCACAAGCCCTTTTCTTCCGGAAGGTTGTAATCTCACTTTTTAAATGTTCCCACATTTGCTCCTTCACTTTATTGTTATGGCCATTGTTACCTGTCCCATAAGGCTGCCGGTTTGTGCACTGACATACAGCAGGATTAAATTCTTCACACACTGTGTGTGATGGAGTTAGCACAATGATTAAACCTAGATTTGCAAGTTAATTTGTTTGGACTAAATGTGCACACACACCCCTCCCCGTGTCTTATGATCTAACCTCCCTCCCCCCACTGGATCTTGTAACCTACAAGATTTATTAAAAAAAAAAAAAAAAGCAGGGGAAAAGGTTTCCTCAGACTTAGTGTATCATGTGAATGCAGCCAAGAGACCTCCTGCTACAAGCTAATGATATATCATTCTCCTGGATTATCCAGTTCTGCTCTGAAAGAAAAAAGCTAGAGCGTCTGGGCCAAAAAATCCTGCCCCTGTCTACTTGGTACTCCTGTGGAATACGCTGGATGAAAGAGCTCCTGAAAGCACAATTCCCTACACACACACCCATTCACACAACACTCTCCCAGGGGCAGGGGAAGCGATGCAGAGCACACAACCTGCCCTAGTTTCCACTGTGGAAGGCGGGTGTTGCTTCCTCTGCTGGGGAAATGTTAGAATGAGAGCTTGTGCCACTACTCACTCTGAAGATTGTTCTGTGAATGCATAGGCCTTGGGTAGCAAACATTAGTTATGTGGCCACTAGGCCAGTGCTCTTAGCTCCCTCACCAAATAGGTTGCCGATAAACTTCACCTAAGGAACTGCTATCCCAGTTTCTGTAGTCACTTCTCCTTCTATAGCAATCCCCCTATATGGAGCTGGCCAATAGCTTACCTTTGCAACCTGGCCTTGTTCAGAAGGAGAGTGCGCACATACACATACACAAAGCAAGCATTGCATCCTTGCTCTCCTAAGGACTGTCCTACCATAAAAGATACATTCTGTGATCTTGATTTGCTTGCTGCAACGTAATCAATGTGGTGTCATTGTTTCAACTCCAAACTCCAATGATCAAGAGGTTCTACTTCAGTTGATTGAGTTTTCTGTTTGTTTGTTTATTTGTTTGTTTTAGTTAAGGTTTATCCTGCAAGGGGTTTGCCTGGGACCTACCAAATGTGAGGGGGGAGGTGCGTTCAGTCATTGTAACAGAAACAAAACAATCAGATTAACACAGTGGCTCCAGCAGATCCTTGCACACTTATTTTTATGTGTGACGTTCTGTATTTCTGCTACAGAACCCTTTCCTCTGCATTGATTTCCCCAAGCAGCTGTATTAGTTATTAATTAGTTATTAATATTTATTTATTTTCAAGCATTTTTAACCCGCCCATCATGCCACAGACAGCTCTGGGCAGCACACAATATCGAACAATTAATAACCTAAAAAACAACTTTTAAAATATACAACAAAGGGAGGTATAAAAAATCCCCAACCACCCTCCACCCTAACCCATTCCCCACACCCTACCCATCCTCCCCCGCCCCCCGGCTGTTTCACCTGGCTTTCGGGAGGGGGAGGATGGGTGGGGGGGGGGAATGGGTTGGAGGAGACTTTTTATACATCCCTTTGTTTTAAAAGTTGTTTTTAATGTTAATGTTTTATATTGTGTGAGGCCAAATGGGCCTCCACCAGCAGGGAGTTCCACAGCTGTGGGGTGGCCACTGGGAAGGCCCTCCCCATCGTGGCCCCACGGCAGACTTGGGGCACCTCCAGGAGAGCACCCCCCCTATGACCGCAGGGGCCAATCCAGAATCCAGGGCAAGAGGCGGTCCCGCAAATAGGTTGGGCCAAGGCCATTTAGGGCTTTAAAGGTCAAAACCAACCCCTTGAATCGGGCCCGAAAGACTACAGGCAGCCAGTGCAGAGACCGAAGAACCGGTGTAATATGTTCCCAGTGGCCCAATCCCACCAGGAGATGGGCCGTCGCATTCTGCACCAGTTACAGTCTCCAAACTGTCACCATGGATAGCCCCACATAGAGCATGTTACAGTAGTCAAGCCTAGAGGTGATGAAGGTGTGGATGACAGTGGCCAGGTCACAGTCTGAAACATATGGTCGAAGCCGACACACCAGATGTAATTGGCGGAAGGCACTCCTTACCACAGCCTCCACCTGAGCATCCAAGTGGAGTTGTGAGTCAAGGAGCAGAATCCGTACCCAGGGACCCAGCGGAGGGCAGACCCCATCCATGATGGGGGCTGTTACCCCCACTGCCTTACCCAACAACATAAAGTCTTGTCAGGATTCAGCTTCAATTGGTTTGCCCTCATCCAGTCCCCCACAGCTTCAAGGCACCCATTAAGCATCAAGACTGCCGGGCCTGGGTCTGATGAAAAAGAGAGGAAGAGCTGGATGTCATCAGCATATTGATGGCACCGCACGTCAAACCTCCTGACCACCTTGCCAAGCAGCTGCATAGACACGTTGAAGAGGAGAGGGAACAACCCTGCAGTACGCCACGCAAGAGGTCTCGGTGTGATGAAAAGTAATCACCGAGTACCACTTGCTGAGTTCTTCCGGGCAGGAAGGAGCGGAACCAGTCAAGAACCATACCGACCACCCCTGCATGGTCCCACAGGTGCGTCACAAACATCTCATGATCAGCGGTATCAAACGCCGCCAACAGATCTAATAGAATCAACAGGTCCGAACGGCCCTGATCTAATTCTTGGCAAAGATTGTCAACCAACGCCACAAGCGCAGTGTTGGTGTCATATCCCAGGTGAAACCCCAACTGCGAGGGATCAAGAAAACCAACATGATCCAGATGCTCATGTAACTGCCAGGCCACCACCCGCTCAATAACCTTGGTTATTGAGCGGGTGGTGGCCTGGCAGTTACATGAGCATCTGGATCATGTTGGTTTTCTTGATCCCTCGCAGTTGGGGTTTCACCTGGGATATGACACCAACACTGCGCTTGTGGCGTTGGTTGACAATCTTTGCCAAGAATTAGATCAGGGCCGTTCGGACCTGTTGATTCTATTAGATCTGTTGGCGGCGTTTGATACCGCTGATCATGAGATGTTTGTGACGCACCTGTGGGACCATGCAAGGGAGTCAATGTCAAGCGATGCAAGGGAGTCAATGTCAAGCGATGGTTTCTTGAGCCAAAGTCACACTACCGCCTCTTTAAGGCATCCCAGCACCCTGCCCTCCCAAGGGAGGCATTGACCACCCCCGCCAGCAATGGCCCCATCGTCTCCCGGCAGGTCTTAACCAGCCAGGATGGGCAAACGTTCAGTTCACAACAGGTGGCCCTGACAGCCCCAAGAACCTCCTCCCCATTGGCAGGGGTCATCAGCTGAAACTGATCCCACAAACAAGGACAAGCTGGGGCCTCCATAACCTCCAATTGCCCTACTGCAGAAAATGCAGCGTCAAAACCATGGTGAATCCGAGCGATTTTATCCACAAAATAATCCACAAACAAGTCACAGCGGGCACTAGATGACTTCACTCCAAGGCGGAGGGAGGCCGGTCTGACCAGCCCCTGCACCACCCGGAACAGCTCCGCTGGGCGGGATTTAGTGGACGCTTTAAGGACAGCAAAGAACTCTTTCTTTGCTGTTTGCATAGCAATGGCATAGGTTTGTAAACTCGCTCTGTGCCGCAACCTGTTGACTTCAGCATATGAACGACGCCACCGTCTCTCCAACCGCCTTCCCTCCTGCTTCAGCACCCGCAGCCCCTCCAAAAACCAGGGAGGCCTGCGGTGCTGCTGCCTGGAAAGTGGATGCCTCGGAGCTATCCGATTAATGGCCTCCATCAGCAAGACATTCCACAGCTCGAGGAGGCCATCGATAGGACAGCTGTCCAGATCAGAGGGTATATTCCCCAAAGCCTCCCGGAACTACTTCAGTTCCAACTGTCTATGGTGGTGGGCCATTCGAATAGGTTCCACGCCCCTCCGGGGGCAAACATGTGTCAGGAGAGGGGCCTGAAGGAGGTAATGGTCTGTCCATGACAAGGACACAGCTGATATCTCCCCCACCAACAGACCCTCCCGACTCAAGGCCAGTGCAAAACACAAGGTCTAAGGTGTGTCCCCCCTGATGTGTCTGGCCACTGACCCTCTGGGACAGGCCCATGGTTGCCATGGTGGCCATGAACTCATGCTCCGCACCCTCAAGATCAGTGTCAATGTGGACGTTGAAATTCCCCAAGACTATCCTCTTCGGGGATCGCAACACTGCTCCCGACACCAGATCTGCTAGAGCATGCAGGGAGGCCGCTGTACAGGTGGACGCACGGTATACAAGCAGCACTCCCAAACTGTCCCCTGCCACATCAGATGGCAACCCACAACCCCCATTATGGATTGCACTGGATATCTCTGAACAGCCCAACTCTCTCTCTCTCTCTCTCTTATTTATTTAGCACAAGCAATGTACCCAGCTCTGTAAGGACAATAGTTAGAGACAAGTCCCTAACCCAAGGGGTTTATGCTTTAGTTCTGAAACTGGCATAGAAGAAACTGGCATAGAAGATATTCTGGAGGTGGATACCAGCTTGCAAACCCCTAGCTTCTCACTCTCCTTGAGCTGTGGTAATCTAAAAAAAAAAAAAAAGAAAAAGGAAAAAAAAAAGGAGGGGGTAATAGGGGAGACAAAGAGACAAGTAACAAGGGAGGGGGGAAGCAATAGGAGGGGGGAAGTGGGAGAGGAAAAGAGGAAGCAAGATGTATGCGTATGGCTGAGGTGGGAGAGGGGCCTCGACAGGGGCATAGCTAGGGTGGAATGGGCCCCTGGCCAAGAAGTCAAGATGGGCCCCTCTCTTTGTGTCCCGCTGGTTGTCCTGGGGTGCCACTCAGTGGGTTTGGGGGTGCTGCTATCAAAAACAAAAGACACCCAAAATGCAGCCAGCTTATTAATGCTTATTATGCCATGCAAAGAGACTCTCTCTCTAATCAGTTCAGTTGTGCCCCCATAATCAATTCACGCTGCCCCCAACCCATAACCAGTTAATTTGTGACCCTGCGGCAGCATTAACTGATTATATGTGGGGCACAGATGAACTAGTAATGGGTTGGGGGTTTAAAGACAGTATTCCTGCTAGCAATAACTTCATTAAGAAGAGTTAGTGAAATAGCAGCCATAATAATCTCAGAACCATATTTGCAGATTTTCCGATAGAATAGATATTGCTTTACATCCTAAATTCCTACCTAAGAAAGTATAAGTAAGACAGTTGTGAGAATGTGATCCTTTTTACACGGACCTCTCCCACCCATGAACACGCAGATTTCTGGGTGCTCATGGGTGGGGGAGCCCCGTGTGAACAATGCGGTGCCTGTGTTGAGTAGGGGTGCACACGCCCACCTAACATGCATCCCCACTTACCCTCCCACTTGTCCCCACACATGGAGCAACCGGGGAAAACAGCGGTTGCTCCATGTGTGCGGATGAGTAGGGGGATGAGTGGGGATGCATGTGCGGCCATGTGCATGCCCTGCCCATGCACCACGGATCCCCCACCCGGCAGAGCCATGTGAAAAGGGCCTGTGAGGAGCCATTTGAAGAAGAACAGAAGGTTGCTGCCTTGTAAATAAGGTTCTTCGAGATGTCATCTAACATTCTCACAACACCTACCCTTCCAGCCCCACATGGAATTTTCATATATTCCTAGAAAGGGTTGGAAGGAACTGTCATTCTGAGGGGGAGAGTGCTTTTTATACTAGAGGAGCTTGAGACCATCACCTGGTCTATTATTTGAATGGGTGAGCATGCACAATCCAGTTGCGAGACTGTTAGGACCCATCTGAAGAACCTTCTTTACAAGGTGACAACCTTCTGATCACTCACATGGGGAGGAGTTTGTTTACAAACAGCTTTAACTCCCAGTCCCCTGTTCCTCCCCTGGTGCTGCAGCAGCACTACTACTAGCATGCAGAAGCAGGTGAAGGATGGGGACCCACCCCATGATGTGTGGGTGCTCTGCACCCAGGCCTCCTCCAGCCCAGGCGGGCCCCGGACCAGGCAGCGGCCCCTGGGACCTAGAGGCCCCTACTTTATGCTGGGTTGGACATTATGCCTGGGCCTCTAGGACTATGGACAAGGGAGAGGGAGGTGGTTAAAAAGGTTTGTGAAGGGGGGGAGGCGAGCAGAATATGTATTTGCACGTGCAAAGGCCGAGACTCAATAATGCCTGTGACAAAGGTTCAAGTAGCAAAGGCCGAAACTCAAGAATGTCTGCGCCGTGGTCCTTCCTTACTCAGGCTAGTGCGCGATTAGGGCTATGGAAGCTTAATGAGAGTCCTCGGAAACGGGATTATAGGCGAGGCAGCTGAATAGGCTGTAAATAGTGTGCCACATTGTGGGGTCCCTATTCCGGGAAAAGTGACAGCAGCAGCCACCTATCAGTCACAATCTTGAATTCCAAAATCACAGTTTTGGGGAGCAAAGCAAGTAAGAACTCAGCAGCAAGCCTGAGACGATGGCGTTTCTGACTGATTTATTGGGGGTGGGGGGAGAGATCTCTTCCTGCCTCCCAGACTGGGTGACTCCGAGGCACCGGGCGACTGCAGTTATTACCGGCCACATCACATGGCCCGCCCTAGCCAAGGTGTTTATCTGGCCTTTCCGGGCTGCGCTTGCTGAGCCCAAGCCTGCTTTCCCAGCCCTCGGGCTCGCTGGCTGCTAACCAGCTCCCCTCCCCCAGCCTGCAGCCCCGACGGTGGAAACAGTCCTTGGGAGCCGCTCGAGCGAAGGAGATAAAGGCCGAGCGGGAGGGAGGAGGAGGGGAACTGGCTTTCGGTGGCGGAGGCCAGGGGCCTTGGAAATGGGAGATTTCCTTCGGCAGGCAGGCAGGCCTCGGCTCGGCTCTCACCGCTTCTGTCCTGCCCTTGAACTGCCCGGCGCGGCCAGGATCTGCCTCTCAACCAGAAAGTAAATCAAGCTGCTGTTGCCGCCGCGCCCGGCTCAAGCAGGGCTAGCGAGCCAGCGATCAAGCGAGCGCCCGACTCTTCTCCCCCCCCCCGGTTGCTAAGTGCTCCCAGGTGGGAGAGCGCGGCTGCTTTCCACTTCGAGCTGCCGCTGCTGCTGCCGCCACTGCCTGCCAAGCAATATTGACTTTGGGCGCCGGCAGAAATCCGCTGCTTGTTTGCTGGGGAGAGCTGAGTTTGCGTGATCCCGAGCGGCGAGCTCAGGAGGCCCCGCGTTGACTATAGAGCAAAGCAGCCTTGGCTTGGCACGGCTCCCGCCATGGCTTGGCTGGATTCTTTCGGGGCAGGGCGCAGCCAAGTGAATCACCAGCCTTTGGGAAGCGTCCTCTTCGAGGCAAAAATCCGCCCACCCGGTGCTAATTCAGTCGTGTGTTTACTACCTGCTTACGTGCCGCTTCCCCTTCCTCGCAGGATGCGCCGAGAGAAGCTAAGCGAGCACACACCCCACCCCCAATATCAGGGGAGCAAGAAGAGGTGTTTTAAAAATGTTAGTTCACTTTTTTACCGGAGGGAAATACCATGTTTGGGGGGCAGGGGACAGAGCCCAGGATGTCATTCTTTCGAAGTTAGTGGTTTGAGGATTGAGCCCAGGGGCCACGACCCACCTGCACTGCCGCGGCCATGGTCTAATTCTAAGTCCTTTCCTGCACTTGGTCTATTTCGTGCTGAAGGGTCAGTGTGTGCGGAGTGACTGGCTAATAAGTACAGTCCACTTGTTCATTTCTGAGACATTGATTTCTGAATTCACTCTTGATGTAGCGCTGCCCGCGGGGGCATTTTCCAGACGGGCTTTAGCCTGCTGCAGGGAAAGAGAGCAGTCATTAAAGCCGAGAAGATCCACCAACCCTCCGGCGTGAGTAGTTTGTGGATCGCGGCCTATGGGATGATGGAAAAAAAATAATGGTATTTGAGCTGACCTTCCAAGGAGCGGACCTTCTCTCCAAGAGCCTGGAGGCAGGGGGCTTTTGGGGTTAGTCGGTTTCCAAAGCAATAGGCCCGAGATTGATAGGGAAATTCTAGCCCCAACGCCCCCCCATCTCTCCTCCCTCCCCCCCCCCGTTCTAGATTGAACATTAACAAAGCTGAGCCTCCCGCGGTCCACCCCGAGGCCTCGCCTTTCAGACCTTTGTCTGCTTTTCTAAAGCCAGCCAGACACCAAACTTTCCTCCCTAAATGCAAGTTGGGCTAATCGGATTACAGCAGGGCTGGGGTTAGCTAATTTGGTAGATTAAAATCATGTAGACGGGCCCTTGAAACCAAGTTACTGAACGCGCACACTGGGGAGGGGAGACTAAAGAACAAAGAGACTAGGGGACGGGGAGCCTCCATTCCTTCCTGACCCACCGTGGACGAGCAGGAGGGACAGAGGAACACGTCATTTGGGTGCAGGGAGAGATCGACTTAATTCCGATCGCTATAGGGGGCAGCGAAAGACCGACGGAAATGACCGGACATGGCGTGTCTGTCAGGGGCTTCCGTCCCAAGCCTCTTTGCATTTCCCTCTCTCAAGACAAACTAATCCCTGCCCTTATTCACAGCAAACCAGCACACAAAGAGACTGGGAGCTCTGGCCAGCCCGATCTCTCCCCATTCCGAACCGCAAGAGGAGAGTGGATTGCAGCAGCGTGTGAGAGCAGGCAGCTCCAAGCATCACGTCCGGGAGAGCTGATATTATCTCTACAAACTCCTTGAAAATCAGGCACGGCTCAACGCCGGCCCGCGAGGGAGGGCCATGGGCAGCCTGCGATTAATCTCAGAGGCCTTCATGCGTCCCTGCTGAGCAGCGCCCCGGTGCCATGTGCGATTAACAGAACAGACACTAAAACAGCAGACAGCGGCGCTGAATATAATTTGCAGACTTGGGGGGAGTTCGCACTCGGGCAGTTCTGCTTATGTTGCACGGGGGGAGGTTTCCTGAACCGGGAACTAGCGAGAGAAACGAGTTTGCACGGGAAAGGACGGCGAACCCCAGAGGGGAGAGAGATCGTTTAAACAGCGGCAGGAGAGCCTTTTTTGTGCGGCTAGCTGTGCTACACAGGTAGGCCGCGAGCCACAGACCACTTACTCCAGAGTAGTCCTCCCGGCGCAGGCCCCCAATGAGGCTACTCCGGAGTAAGTGGCTTGTGGATCGCGGCCGTAAAGTTCTCCGATGAGAGAGCCTCATGCAATAGCACGCCAGAGCCGAGTCCCCCCCCCCACCTCAGTGGTGCTTCCCGCCCCCACCCAGCGCCCCCATCGAAGTGTTGGGAGATCCTAGAAGGGGTGTGTGGGGGTGATACAAAGCACAGGGTCGTAAGAACACACAGCGCGGGAGCTGGAGGCCGCGCGGTCACATTAATGTCTCAAACCCAGACAGGCGGGCAGACACCCTTCCAAACGTTTCTTCCTGTCCCTCCACCCCACTCGCCTTCCTGCCCGGCTGGTGCCTCCGGGCATGGAGGAAGGAAGGAAATTGAAGGGGGTGGGGGCGCTGCTGTTTGGGAAGTTTTTGCCCCCTACCCCTTAAACCCAGAAGTTAACGAGTCCAAACGCGAGCATTTTAGGGGACCTCAAAACACCGGGCTAGAAAAGGCAGTGAGACACCCCCACCCGCAGCGGCTTGGGGAGCTAATGGGGTCAGGCCGGGCCGGGCGAGCAGGGCACTTTCAAAGTGGAGGGCCGCGCTAGCGAGCTGCTGGGAGGAAGTGGAAGCCGAGCGGGCGGGGGAGGGGAGCCAGCGCCATCTTTTCATGTCACAGGCACAGAGACAGCAGCGCTCGCTCGGGCTCCTTTTAGCAGCGCAGAACCGTGCGATTAGCAATCAGACAGGCGGAGACTCCCAGCCCTGCACACACGCAGCCCGCAGCGTGACTGGCTCGGTGCAATCCCCGCCTGCCCTGCCCTGCCCCCCATCCCCTTTACTAGCCCGGGGGCTTCCGCCTCTTGCGCACTGCTTCAGCCCTGGGAGCAGAGCCAGGCAGGCTCGGGGCAGGCAGAGGACAGACCCAGGGTCCGGCCTCGCTGTGCCCCCTCCCCCGGGCTCCCCGGAGCGGGGATCCCGGGTATGCCCCCTCCCGCTGTATTTCAGTCTTTGGGCCCACGATCCAAAAACCAGTCACTCCCGTAATAAGTGGTTTGCGGATCGGGGTGGGAGTCTCGCCAATGCTGTCTCTCAGCAGGCCAGGACTCCAGGATTAGTGCCAGAGACCTTCTTGGCCCTCGGGGCGCCCAGAGCCGGGTTGCGTGGTGGCTGCTTCCCGCAGCAGAGCGGGAGGGACACTGATCCTAGCGCCTTTCACGTGCTGAGCCTAATCGCAGGGAAGCAGCTGGGCGATCCCTGCCACCCGGGCAGCAGGAAAAGGAGGGGCCCGGCTCCAGTCCCAGAGCTGAGCACTCCCTCCCGGAGTCTCCGCTGCTCCCTGCCCTTGACCGCCTCCCACCCCATGGGTGTGCCGCGCTGTTCTGTGAGCTCCTGTGGGGCCGGAGAGAGGGAGGGAGCCGGGGTTCCCTTTGGGCGAGAGATCCCGCCCCTGAGCCAGCACCGCGGCCGGGCACCGCCGCCCACGGCCCCATGAACAGCGCTTTATTATCCAGCACTGAAACCCCTCCTTGTGTTGTTGGCACAATCACCTGCCGCCGCCTCCGCTGGAGTCAGGCGATTAATTGAATGCAAACCCTAGCAGCAGCAGCGCGCTCCGGCTCTGCCCCTCGTTGGCAGAGAAGAGATCTCTCCCGGGCGCTCTCCCTCCGAGCCCGGAAGCGGGGCAGTCGCCCGGGAGCATGCACACTGGCATCCTAAGCACTGGCTCTCCCGGCGGCGCCCGCCCGAGGGAAACCTCGCTCGCTGAGTCTGGCAGCGGCGGCGGTAGCCGCCAGCAGCTCTTGCTGAGGCTCACACAAGCAAACGCGCTGGCAGACCTGCTGATGCCTGGGGGCGGGAGGGGGAGGTCTGCGCCTGGTGAGGGGGATTTGATGGGTGGTTGGCTGCGCTTGGGGAGGGGAGGGAGGTTGGCTGCGCCTAGCGATGGGGGATTTGAGAGGGAGGAGGTGTTGGCTGCTCTTGGTGAAGGGGGGATTCAGAGGGGCTGGCTGCCATTAGTGCCGGCGAATTTGAGGCGGAGGTTGATTGGTTGCTCCGTGTGTGTGTGTGTCTGGGGAAGTATAATGGTGTGGGGGGGGTGTTGGCTGCGTTTGCTGAGGGGGTACTTGATAAGGGGGTGACACGTCGCCTGTTTCTAATAAAGGAAACGACTTTTATTGAAGGATAAAGACAGGGAACGAAAGTCTTCTGGGTTGAGTCTTATGAAAGGGGGGCTGGCTGGCTGCCCATGAGAAACGGGGATTTGGTGTGTGTGTGGGGGGGTTACTCCTTGTCTCTGGGGGAAGGTGTTCTGATTGGGTGGGGTACTAAATTCCCGTGGGGAATGGAATGAAGGGTGGATGGGAGCAGGATGCTGCCTATCCCTGGGGGGGGGGATTTGGTGGGGGTGTTGCTGGCTGCCTGTGGGGATCGGAGGATTTTATGGATGGAAGTGCCTGCTTGTGGGGAGCGGAGGGATTTGAGGGGGGAGCTAGCTGCCCCGGTGGAGCGGGAACAAGGAGGGGTGCAGAGGACGGAATGTGGGGGCTAAATGAGAGATGAGGGAGTGGATGAGGCTTCAGGGAATTGGATTAGGGGTCCTGGCTACCCATGGGGAGGGGGAGTGTTCCAGGAGTGTATTACCTGCCCGTGGGAGCGGGATTAGGGAGTGGGTAAGGTGGGGTACAGGGGACTGGATGGGGGCACTGTCTGCCCCTGGTAAAGGAAAGATTTGGGGGGTGGCAGAGGGAGAACTGATTGGCCGGCCTCCCCACGGGGCGGCGATTAGTGTGGCTACCCTGGCTAGGGGAGATTTCTTTGCAGGTGGGGTGTCTGTCCTGCTGAGGGGTTCGTTTATTGGGGAAGAGGTGCGCTGCTACTGGCAGTCCCTGGCAGGCGGGCTGATTCGGTGTGTGGATGCTGGGGGAGGTGTCTGCTGCGCCTTGCCGGTTGGGATTTGATCGGGGCGGCAGGAGACACGTCTCCTGTTTCTAATAAAGGAATCAGCTTTTATTGAAGGATAAACGCAGGGAAGCAAAGTCGTGTGGGTTGCAGCCGCCCAGCTTCGTTAGTTGCTGATGTGACTGTGAAGATAAAACGCTTCTCGGTAATTTGAGAGAGAGACGTTCCCGGGTAGCAGCCTGACACCCCCTCGCCCCCTCCTGGCCTCTCCTTTCCCATCGCTGGCCAGACACAGCGGCAGGCAGCCCAGGGTGACCGGACCTGGAGCAGGAGGCACAGACCTCGCTAACGGCTCGGCTTGGGGGCTTGCCAAGTTTCTGTGACTTAGGGGAACTCGGGGGATGAGTAATCTTGCCGGTCGGGGCTGGGGAGGTTTTTTTTTGTTGTTGTTGGGGTTTTTTGGGGGGGTTCATCAATTACGACCCACTCGCTCTGAGAAAAGAGCGGCAGCAGGTTTCTGAGAAGTGGAGGGAGGGAGGGACCGGGAGTCCCCCATCATCAGCTCCCAGTGAAAGCGGGAGATGAGCTGACCTCGCTCACTTCTTTGGGTGGGTGTTGGTGACTGAATCGGGGCCGCAGATTTTCCTGGAGCCGCGCATTAGGGGGGGGGGGCGCTCCGTGGGAGATCCTGCCCCCCCTCCCCCACTGCAGTTAATTAACTTGAATGGTTGGGAAACTGAGCCCTGCTGGGATGTGGGGCCTGGTTGGGGAACCTTTCGTGGAGGGGGGGCACTGGGGAAATGAGTATAAGTTCTGAGGGCGAGCAGAGAAGTTGGGAACGGGTGTGTGATTAACGGGTGCACTGAGGAAGTGGAGGCTCCAGATCATGGATCTGTGCCCAGGGGTCTGTTCCCTATCCATGATGCATGTCCTCATCTCACTCTGCTCCATTACCCTGAGCTCGGTCTGTCAGTGTCTTGGGGTAAGAACTGGATCCAGGGGCCTCAGCCAGAAACTAGAAAGGGGGCAAATAAAAACGGGTGGGTGGGTTTGCATTTAGCCGCTCCCCGTACGGTTCCCTGCTGCAGGGAGCTACCTCCTGGGGCAGGAAGGGGCTTCAGGAAGGCAGCAGAGACGTGAGATTAGACATCCCTGGCACTACTTGTGTATGTTGGGAGAGGAGGGGCTATGAACGAGGCACCCACAACTAGTAGCGGGGAAGCTACTCTGCTTGGGGGTGGGGGTGGAGGGGAGTGGATGCATACGGGGGCAAGGGTTGCCCCCTCGGAAATGTACAGACAGCTCAGGCTCCCCGCATCTGGTGCCTATCTGGAGGAGCTGTGTGCGTCGGGCACGTCTGTGCGTGCACGGCTTTGCTTGCTGCTGTGGGGTCGTGTGTTTATGAGTGCGGTGGGGGAGGGGCTGCTGGCTGCAGGGAGAAGCCGGAGGAAGAGAACCTCAGCCAAGAGCTTAACCGGGTCGGAACCAGACAGCCCCCTTCCCGATCAATCAATCCCCCTCAGCGCTGCGCCTTCGCTCTGGGGTTGCCTTGCTGTTTGCAGCCGGATTCCTAGGAGGAGGGGTTCTGTAAAGGCTGGGAGGGCGCAGGCCTCCGCAGTGCAAGTCAATGGGAGTTTTGCCATTGGCTGCGTTTCTCAAGCCACTTACTCCAAAGGAGTCCCCCGCGTGGAAGGCCTCGGGGGGATGTGCTTGGAGACTTGAGCACTTTGAATGTGTGTCCTCTGCGTGTCGCTGAGGGCAGAGGGACAGAAGGCCCGAAGAGGGGTAGAGCGAGATTTGCGACAAGATGTGCTTGTTGAGGAAATAAATGACCTCTCTTGTAGACAAAATACCTGAGCACTGCCCCCCGGCTGAGAGCTTGCTCGATCTGCCTGTTTTCAAAAGACCTGCAAAAGTCAACGGCGCCTTCCACCGAGGCTGCCTTATTTTGGATTAAGATTTGCCACACGGTGACTTGTCTGGTGACCCATCCAAAGAGAGCTACCTGTTTAGTCTCAGCACTTTGAGAGGCCCCTTTCCCCTCCCTATGGCTCATGTAGCATTAGCCTCCATCCACAAGCCGCTTATTCCGGAGTAGCCCCGTTGAAGCTCGCTACTCCGCTGTTTATGGAGCGCGGCCAGTGAGTGAATGAGTGAGGAGGACCTGAGCTTAGATTCGGAACAAATCTTAGACGAGTCAGTGTTTTATTTTTGGGTGGGATTACTCAGACAATTCTGGTTTCCACCAAACGCCTGTAAAAATAATAATAAAAATAATTTTAAAACATCCCAGTCTGAGGGCGCTGCTGCCTCGTTGGCCCATGCAAAGGAGTTTGCAGTTAAATCTAATTTTAAGACAACAATACGCCCCCCCTCCCAGCCCCGTTTGGCTTTTTTGTGAAGCTGCTATCAACACGAGCCTTTCTGAGATATCGCTGTGGGGGGAGGGGTGGCGAGGGGGAGCGGGAGAAGACGTCTCAGCCCCAGCTTACTGCTTATCTTATCTTTCGCACTTGCCGGGTGGAAAAAAAGGTTTATCTTTATAGTCCCCCTCCTCGCCTTAATTGTTTTAAAAACAGTGTGAAATGTGAAACATAGGAAGGTTTTGGGTGTCTCCACCGTGAAGGAAAAGATCAGACTGTTTCAAGAACTGGAGTGTGGGCCGCGATCCACAAACCACGTGCTTCTCCTCCGGAGCAAGAGGTTTGTAGATCGCGTCCGGGCCTTTCTCTGCACAAGCTCGTCTCCTTTCTGCTCCCCGGCTGGAGCTATTGAGCCTTGTCATTGCACACGGTGTGCAGGCGGCGGCGGCTGCCGAGCGAGCGAGCGAGCTCCGAGCTGAACTGGAAATCTAGTTACTTAATAGCAGCCAGGCCACAAGGACACTCCAGCGCCGCGAGGGCTGAGTGTTGGGGGAGGGGAGAGGCAGCGGCTTCCTCCTTCGGAGGCTCCTGCTGCTGTGCCTTTAAGCTGGGCTCGAGGGCGAGCTCGGTGCAGCCGTAGCTCTCTCGCTAGGCTAGGGGCACAGGGAATAAGATTCCCGTTTATGGCGCTCGAAAATAGGATTAGTGCCTCGCTTTGCCTCCGCACCCCCCCCCCCCCTTATTTTTTGAAGAGATAGAAGGTGGATGGAAGTGATTCATCCCCGTCTCGAATTATTAAAATACATGCCAGCCTCTCAGGAAACACTCTTCGAAATAATGGTGTCCCCCTCCCCCCCTTCCCCGGTGTCAGATTGAAACTCTGGAGCCGGGTGGATGTGTGTTCTCCGGAGAGTCGTTTGTCTGTGTCACAGGCAGGCCGCTAATGGCTGAGATCGGAGCGCCTTGCATTGTGTTACCCCCCCCTCCACACACACACTGATAAAACCCCAGCCATAGCTGAGCGGCGTTTGCATCACCCCTGTGTAAATTAGCTGCAGAGGGAGGCTCGAGATGCAAACGGATTTCATTTACCCAGTCATTTGAGCGAACGATTAGTCCATATCGAGGTTTAATTGCTCTCCTCCTCCTCCTCAGAAAGAAGGAAGGGTTCGGCTTTTCTGCCTCCAATCGCTCTAGTCTCCCCCCACATTTAGCCCCAGAGCAGGGAAAGAGAGAAGAGGCCAATCCCATGAAAATAGTGCCTGCTATTTTTATTCTTTCTGAGCCTCCTCCCCCCCCCCCCCCCCCCCCCCCCCCCCCCCCCCCCCCCCCNNCCCCCCCCCCCCCCCCTGCAGGGAAGGGCCCTGCTTCGCAGCTGCATGTCGGCGCTCGCAGCCCTGGACAGGATTTCAGACAGTAGCCCTTTCAGAACCTGTCACCAGCGCTGCTTGATTGGCTGTCAGAGCACTGCGAGGCCAGCCCTGCCCCCTGCAGATCAGCGTGTTGCGCGCTGCACCCCAGAAGTGGCAGACACAGGCACCGGCCCTCCTCCTTTCCCAGCGCTAAGAGCCAGGCCCCGGCCGCCAGCACCCCACTCCCCCGCCAGTTCGAGCCCAGCGCGCAAACAAACAAAATGGCTGAGACGTTATTAAACTTCCCCAGGCTGCTGCAGCTCATCCGCAGTAAATTCCTCTCTTTCGGGGGCGTTAATCACGGGTCTGTCGTAGATTTTCCAAGGCTGGAGGAAGGGGGGGCGTCTAGTTGGCCCAGGAAACACGGATCTTTCTGTAGAGAACCAGCTCATGGAGTTACAGTGACGTCTACATGGGTCAGCCTGAACCAGAGACTCGGAGATTACAGGCATTGGCCTCGTGACTCAAGGGCTATGGGCTGTGGGGAGGGTGGTGGTGCTTTGTCACTGTATTGGGGTGAGTGAGAGATAAGGGTCAACAAAAGCCAGGGAAGGAAAGTCAGGGCTGACACCCTCCAGAATTTTCTTGCTCGATTGAAAATTGTAGATGAGCAACCTCCATCTCTCTCTTGGCGGTGGCGGGGCTGTCTCCCAGGGTCAAGCTCTGGGTCTACGATCCACCAAACACTCCGGAGTAAGAGGTTGGTGGATCGCAGCCTAAATATCTGCCCAGCGAGATCACCAGGAGAAAAACTACTCTGTATGGTGTAATCCTGACGGTTTTCAAAATCAGAACCAAACCGGAGCCAGTCCCTTTGGAAACTGTGTTGCTGCTTTTGTTGTGTAAACTATTTGAAAGGGAATGGACGCTGCCAGGAAAACTATTGCTGTTGTGAAGGGAGAGGAATTGACATCTGCGGTGAAGAGATTATTTTTTTTTTTGCCACTTGGTGGCTAGGGGACACTGACTTCGCCCCTAAGCTGAGCTATATGTACTGTATTTGGGGAGGTGGGAGGAGGCTCTCCCATTAAGGGAATCGCCCTGTCTTGCACAGCAGAATTCCAGCGGCTCTGTGTTGCAGAATGGGACTTAATTTCAAGGAGAGGTTTTGGCTGTCTGTGTACCAAGGAGCAGAGCCCCCTGTATAAAGCCAGTGATTGCTGGGTTGTCTTGTTTTGATATTCAGATTTCTACACTTCCATTAGAAGCAGCCTTACAATGAGCGTTGGTAAAGGGCTGATTTAAGACACACTCAAGCAGGGCAATTCAGAGCTCGGGATAGCAATCAGGGTTATTTATAGGCTCCCTTCCCCCCCCCCCCCCCCCTTGGATGCATTGATGAATTTAGCATCCCCACGCTGCTACGAGGGGCAGGACCAGACTTAGAAATTTTGCATCCCTAGGCCCTTCTCAGGCTGCTGCCCCCAAGCCAAGCCCCACCCCCACGCTGCCTGTTCATGGGGGTGCATGCATGCGCCTGCCTAACATGCATCCCCACTTACACACACATCTCCACTTGTCCCCCGTGGAGCAACCGGAGAAAATGGTTGCTCCATGGATGCGGATGAGGGGGTGGTGGTGAGTAGGGATCTGTTTGCCGCCCTGCCCAAACACCAGCATGCTCATGGACCCCCACCCCACCCTTCAGATCCATGTAAAGAGGGAAGTGAGGAGCTACTCAAATAACAGAAGGTTACTACCTTGTAAACAAGATTCTCTGAGATGTCTCCTAACATTCTCACAACACACACCCTTCCAGCCCTGCATGGAATTTTTTTCTTATATTCTTAGAAAGGGTTGGAAGGAACTGTCATTGTGAGGCGGGAGAGGCTTTTTATAGTAGAGGAGCTCTAGACCATAATGTGGTCTATATTTGAATAGGGTGAGCATGCACCCAGTTGTGAGAATGTAGAGAGCTATCTTGAAGTACCTTCTTTATAAGGCAACAACCTTCTGATCACTCACTGGAGGAGTTTTTTTTTTTAATAAACAGCTTTATCTCCCAGTCCCATCAGTGTCCTGGTGCCGGCTGCAGCACTAGCAGGGAGCCGGCAGAGGCAGGTGAGGGATGGGGACCGAGGCAGCAGTCTCGGCTGTGCAGGGAGAAAAACAAAAATGGAGCGGGGCAGAGCTGGCGCCAGGATTGCCGCCCCCCAGAAAATGCCGCCCAAGGCCCGGAGCTAGGGGGCCTTCGAGGGGGCAGAAACACTTTACAGAGCCCAGCCGCCTGGAGTAAGGCCCTACCACAGCCTTTCCCACCCAGGTGCAAGGCTGATCCACAGCGTGCACCTGGGCTTCGCTGTAAGGACCCAAAGAATGCCCCACAGCGTGGGCAGCAGGAACCCTCCCCCCATTTCTCCGAGGATCACCCCATCCATACATCCTCCACTTTGGACCTGTCTCCCCGAGACTGCGGATGCCTCGCTCGCTTCCCAGGAGCTGCTGTGTTTCTGAAGCACCCCTCGGTCAGAGTGCAATAGTCGAGGGTCTATGTCCGGCTCTCTCCTCGCTCTCGCTGCAATCCTCCCTTCCCCGAGTGCAGCGTGCAACGGCCTGACCTCCGGGTCAGCTCCCCGAGGAGCCTGTGAGAGGGGGGAGAGGCCTGACAGGCTCGTCAGGCGAGAGAGAGGAGTCTCGCAGGCCCGATCAGCGCGTGTGCTCGTCGGAGCCGAACCCGCTCGGGGCTGGGGAGGGACTGAATCCTCTCTCCTAGCCGGCCGGACCAAGGCGAAACTTCAGCGCACGAAAAGCAAACTCCCCGGACAAAGATGCAGAGCCGAGCCGAGCCTTTTCCTGCTTCCCCGCGCCGCGGCGGCTTCTGTTTTGCCAAGAAGCGAAGGCCGTGATCCGCAAACCACTCCTTCTTCGATGAAGCTACTCGGGAGTAAGTGTCTTGTGTGGATCGCGGCCAAACTTGGAGAAAGGGGTTAAAAAGCAAGGCTCAAGGGAGGTTCTCTAGCTGGCTGGAGCGAAATTGTTTGAAAGTTTGGAAGATTATACTTATTTGCTTAAAAATTGCAAATTACAGATTTTATATGATTTTATTGTAAATAATACCTAGGCCGGCGCAGACTGCTTCAAGGCAGGGTGATTTTATTTATATAAATTGCAAATTGCAGATTTGATGTGACCCTGCGAATCAGGAAATTGAAAGAAAACAAAAGATTCTTTTTGAAGATAATTAATTCGCTCCAAAACGCAGCCAGTTGCTTGGGCCCTTGTAGAGAAAGCAACCAACAGCCTTTCCCAAGGAAAAGTAGCAATTTTTACGAGAGGGAAATTATATATATATACACACACACCGGAAGCCCTTCCACCAGCTGTGTGTCTGTAACTCACGTGTGTTCGGCCTAATAACTTTTAATGTCTAGCCCTAAAACGTCTTTTTATATATATATATATATATATATATATATATATATATATATATATATATATATAAAATA
>QEPC01003278.1:1884221-1936057 GCA_003113815.1 Sphenodon punctatus
CCCCCCCCCCCCGCCCAATCCAATTTTGAATTCTGAACTGCTTTAGTAACAGTAGAAAATACTTCAGATCATTTGCAAATATGACCTAGATCCTCAAACTACTTTCTCTGGAGGAAGCCTCATTGAAGAGAGGGAGGGAGTGGTTTCTCCACATGAGTGTTTGAGGATCCTGGTCCATGTTTTCTTAAATTGGATAAACTGCAATTCTCTTTCGAAAGGGAGGAGGGGTTTTCTTCTCTTTTTGTCAAGATTTATACCAAATAATAATAAAATTACTGACATGAACAAGGATTGCGGCGGAGGAGCGCACACCACTGGTTTATCTGCCATTGCCTTTAATGGGTGAGGAACTCACCGTCGTAGGATATCAGGAGCCCCATGGTCAGAAACGTATTTAAAAACCAACATCTAGCAGATACGACGGTTTTGGAAACTTAGCACACACCAAATAAAAATAAAAAATACCCGTCTGCTTTAGGGAAGTGACTCCTGTTTTCCACCTTGGAAGATAAGTCATGGCAACCGTTTAAAAAAAACCCACAACATCAACCCTGGGTCGCAGGGCCTTCAACGCGACTACTCTGGAGTAAATGATGTGTGGATCTCGGCCCTGGCGAGCTGTGCGCCCATAAGGAAAAGGCATCTTTTAAAGGGAAACACGGTAAAGGGCTAAATAAGCGTTTATAATGGTCTCCTGGAGAATTCTGGACTTTAAGCTGCCAAAGGGGGGGGAGGGGAGGGGAGGCTCTCTGTGGTTTGCTCTGGAATGATTAACACCAAATAAATCAGTAATAAGAGGCCTATCCCCGGCGATCCTTCTGCTAGGCTAAACCCCGGTCCCCTGCTCGCTGTCTCCACTGGCTGGGATTGCTCGCGGGAGTAAAGTGAGTAGGACCTGCTCCCTGTCTGTTGCGATCACAGAGATGCTTTCAAATTTCCAGTTTATCGCTCTGAGAAAGATTGACCATTTAAGTAGCTCGCCAACTCAGAGGAGCCCTCGGCTCGTATGAGGCTCAGGCAAGATGGGCGTCCTCTACGTGAAGTTCGCGTGCTGAGCTGCCGAGCCAAGAGCGGCACTGCCAAAGTAAATAGATGTGCTAGATAACCACCAGCCCGGCGATTAAGGGCTCGGGAAACTCGGCAAAAAAAGTCTCAGGAAGAAAAGGAGGCAGCAATTGCAGCGAGCCGAAAGGGCTGTGCGTACCCCTTCCCCCAAACAATTTCCAGGCTAGAGAAATGCGGGAAGGAGTTTAGAGCTGACTGAGCAAAGTGCGAGGCTTGGAAAAAAGAAAGTGACCGCCCAAGAGACCATTCGCGGTGTGTAAATGTGCAGAGTGAAAGGGGGTGGGTGGGAGTAAGGGTGGCAGAAACCTTCATTAGGAAAGGGGGGGGGGCGAGAGCCACGCCGTGGGGTGAGTGTGAATCAGGGGAGCAAAGTCTACTGTGGAGATAGGGACCCATCGAGGAAGGGGAATGGGGGTGCGAGACAAGCTGACCCCCAAACTTGTGTAAAGGGGGGCGACTAGCGCTTTGGGGGGACTGCGAGGGAAGGAGAGGGCAGAGCGAGTGGAGGAGGCGGGGGGAACAAATAACTTTTCCCTTGGGGAAGGGGTGCTGTGGAGAGGGAATGGGGCGTGTGTGGATGAATGGTTAAAGTCGGCGGGGGGGGGGGCTCCTGTGTGGGCAGCCTGGAGGTGGCCAGTGAGAACCGAGATGGGAGGGGAACCTGCGACCGGGCAACGGGGCGAGGCTCGGAGTGGAGGAAACCGAGTCGAGCCGCTCGGAGTGGTGTTTGGCTGTGCTGCTGCCGCGGCTGCCGCCGGGTTTTGACAGCCTGACAAGCGGAGCTTTATGGTAATTGCGGTTCTCCACTGGCCTTCTGGGTAGGGGGGGCACGGAGAGACTTTCTTGGCCTGAGCCCCCTGCGCTGGGGAAGCGCGGCCGGAGCAGGGGAGGGGAAAGCAAATCAATGAAGGGGAAGCGCGAAGCCTTGGCACGGCGACGGCGGCAGCAGCAGCAGGGAACTTGCTGAGCAGGGGAGCGAGCGACAGCTCCCGGCCCCAGCGCACCGCCCGGGAGGAGGGGACGGGGAGGGGCGGCTGGGAGAGGAGGAGGAGGGATGCGAGGGGAGCGCAGCGTGCAGCAGACGGAGCTCGGGCTCCCAGCGGCAAGGTGAGGAAGAGCGGCTTTCCCGGCGGCGGCGGCGGCGGCGGATCGGAGTGGGATTAAATCCCCAGCCAGCCTAGCCCAGCCCAGCACACAAAGCAGCAGTAGCAGCCGCCGCGGCCGCAGGCAGGCAGGAGCCGAACGCCATGCAGCAGCGAGGCCGCCAGGAGGCTTAACTCGTCTGCCCGGAGCAGCCAGCAGCAACATGGCGCTGCTGAGTCTCCGTGAGTGAGGATCGCGGCGAGCCCAGCCTCGGACTCCTGCCCGCCCGGAGTCAGAGCCCAGCCCGGCAGCGCCCGGGAGAGAGCGAGCCCGAGGAGCAGCAAACTTTTCTCAGCCTCCTCCCTTCCGGGGAGCGAATCGGACGGGCGGATCTCGGCGTCAGCGGTCCCACCCAGGGAGCAGGTTAGTGCTGCTCTGACCGATGCGCTGGGGAGTTGGACTTTGGGGGCCGCGGCGCAACCCGGGAGCGATCCGGGCTGAGCAGCCGCGCAAGGAGCGAGCGGTTCTGCCTGGGGGTGACTGGGTCTCCCAGGGCGTGTGCTGGGGGTGTTGGGCTGGAAGTTTGCAGGCAGTTGGCTTGGCTGGCGAGGACGGGAGACGCGGAGCAAAGGGGAAGCTGCCCGTCGCGCTGGGGGGAGGGGGGAGCGTGGGTCCCCCCCCCTCCTTTCCGATTTGGAAAGGGCTGTAAACGCTGCACCTCTGGCAGCCGCCACCTCGCGGCTCCCGGGGGAAAGGTGTGTGTGTGGGCGGAGAGGGCAGCACCGCCTGGCGCGGATGGGGCTCCGGGTTTTGCCCTCCCCGCTCTAGACAGTCTCGCAGCGGAGCAGGGACAAGGAGGAGGCGGGCAGGGGCTTTGGCGATCCAGGTAAAGGGCTGTGCTTGGGGGCCGTTCACTTCTGGGTTTAGCAGGCAGAGAGGAACCGTGCTGAGAGCCAGGCTCCGGCACTTTCAGGTTAAAGAGCTTTGATAGTAGTGGGGTCCCGTCTGTCCGGGCTTCAAGCCACCCTTCTCCACCCGCAGTCGGCTAAAGGAAAGGGCGGATGGGACTTTGCCTTGAGGGAGGGAGGAAGGGACCGGCCGACAGTGTGGTTGCCTTTGCCAAGTGCGGGCTGGCGCAGCAGCTGAAGCGCGGAAGCGAGTCCGGGGGCGACATTAGCGAACTAGACTTCCACCTTCTACTCGCCTCTCCCCGATGTGAGCGCTGGAGCTGAGGTTTAGAAGGGGGGGTTGGGGGAGGCTGTTATGGAGCTGAGAAACTCCAGGCTCGCGCTTAATGGCACCGCCTCGGAGCTGGTTGCAGCATTAATTCCTGCTAATGAATCTCTTCCCTAAAGTCCGCTGGTTGCTTTCATCTGGAGCCGCTCGCAGCTTTGTGCTCTTGTTTGCATGAGAAACAACACAACAAAACCTCGCTCCGCACGCAGCCTGCCAGCGCGGACTGGCTCTCCCGGGGCTTTCGTAACTTTGTCCTGCCCGAGAGGTCACCGCTCCTTGCAAAAGAGGCCCAGTCAGCTGAACCATAACAAAGATTCAGAAGAGACCCAGTCCTCTGTGTGTGTGTGTGTGTGTGTGTGTATGTGTGTTCCCGTCGTGGACATCCCACCCGGACTAAGAACCACCCTTTACATTTCCCACTGACTCCCTTTTCCATTCTCCCAGCCTCTGGCCCGGCGATCCTGACTGATTGCCTGGCCTAGGAGGCCCTCCCCACGGATCCCCCTCCTTCCCATTTGAAGTGAAAGCCGCCGGTTTGTCTGGGAGGGAGACGATGCAGTGCGCACCCTAATTGCTTCTAGGAGGATTAGGAGGAAATCTCTCCCCTCCCCTCGAGGACGGGTTTGCAGTTTATCCCTCCCAGGCGCGGCTCTCGGAATTGCTGTCCCCAATAGGTGACTGGAAGTTAATTAGGAAGTGTGCTCCGGATCAGTGCCTTCCACAGCCTATTAGCCATTCCTCAGCCTTGGCAGGATTGGGCCGCCGTCGCGGGCCGCCTCCAGCTCTTCAGTCCTCAACAGCGACTCGTAGGAAGGGCTGGAAAGAGTGCGGACTAGAAATGGAAGTTTTCAGGCTAATGGTTCTGGGTAAAAAGTGGCTAAGTCTTTTGGTTTATGGCTATGACCCATAAGTGGGACCTCCTTGACAGGGAGTTAACCACTGACTCCGGCCTGGGGTTTTGTGGATTCGTGGTAAACGCCAGTGGTTTGCGGACTCTGGCTGCCAGGGCACGGAAGGCACTACCCCTTCCCCCCGTTACTGTGGCACAACCAAAGTGTGATGCTGCTGTAGCGTGCGCTGAGGGAGCAGGCAAGATCCCAGTTGTGGAGAGGCTCTAAATACCTCGCCGAGGTTGAACCGCGGACAGGGTTTCTTTTCCCCCCTCGCCATCTCTAAGGTGAGCCGAGGGGGCACAGGAAAGGGCGCTTCTCTTGGTATTGTTTGTCCGTCTGTGATAAATCGGTCTAGACAGCCGCTCAGGCTCCCTGCGAGCTAGGGAACCGGAGCTTGAAGGGGAGAGTGGAAGAGACGCGGAGGAAAAGGTCACCGTGAGACTCTCTCTCTCTCTCTCTCTCCTTAGTATTGAGGAAGCACGGCTGGCCGAGGTGGTAGTTAATAGCACCGGATAAGCCATCGGAGCGATCTGGAAGAGGGCGGAGGGGCTGTTGTCTCTGTGTGTGTGTGTGTGTTTGTGTAATTGCCTTTTAAGAGCTGTTTCCCACAACAGGAACCGAGTTTACGACGCTAGTGTCAGATTATTTCGTTCCCAGAAGTTTTCTCTCTTTGGGAACTCCGCTCAGCACGTTAACCCCGTATCAGGTTGGTGCCAGGCGAGCGTAGCGAGGCACAGGCCGTGGCAAGGGGCCCCACCAGAATGGAGGAGGAGGAGGCGGCAGATCCGAGCTAGCCAGCGCTAGCACTCTTTCTCCTCCTCCCCTTCCCTTCCCCCCAATGCAAACCCACCGCGGAGAGCTCGCAACCGCTCGGGGCAAATACCAAAGGGAAAGTGAGCTTCCGCGATAGCCTTCCGATCCCATCAGCCTCTCCTCTCCCCAGCTCGGAGCCCTGAGGACCCGGGGGAGGAAGAGAGAAAGGGAGGAGGGCTTTGTTTTAGAGCAGAGCTAGTCTGGGTTTGTTTAATGTACACACAGCGTGGCAGGCAAGTCTACCTTCGCCTGCTTTGAGACACATTGGAGCTGACAGGGGCATACCTCGTGCGCCAAGAGGGCGAGCAACTAGGCAGGGTTCTGTGTTCCTGTTTAGCTGAGGCTGGCAGTGATCCACAATGAACTTTACTCCGGAGTAGCCCCACTGAAGCCTGCAGCTCTGTTCCGCAGAGCTACTCCGAAGTAAGTGGTTTGTGGATCACGACCTTTGTGTGCGTGTGTGCGTGGGGGATGTTTGCGCACGTATACCCCCCCCCCCTCTCTCTTTATCAGTGGAATAGGGGAGATCGTGCTGTGCAGGCCTATGCGGCGCAGATTAAAAGCAGTTAGGGCTCCAGAGCACTAGATAAAAGCTGGTTTGTGTTGGATTCGCCTGCAGCGCAGACCAACCTCATTCCTCTTTGTCTGAGCCCTGGCTCCGGGCGCTTCAGCCTGATTGGAAATATTCCCGAGGAGTCCGCGCGCAGAGCAGGCGAGGCAGCCCAGCGCTTATTTACACGTCACATCTAAATCCATCTGTAATTAGAGAGAAGCCGTGCCGGAAATGATAGATTCCTTGCATAGCTAATAGAGACGAAGAAAAATAAAAACCCATCCCCCTGCCTCTGCTCTCGGACTAGCTCAGGAAAAGCGAGCCAAGGAGACCGGGCCCCAATGGAAATTAATGTCTCCTTCCTAAGGCTGCGATCCACAAACCACTTACTCCGGAGTAGCCCCACTGAAGACCTACTCCGGACTTATTAGTTTGTGAGTAGCTTGCTGGGCCACGCAGATGCTCTTTTTGATGTTTTTGAGCAGGTCTTCAGTTCGGTTGTATGCAAGACCTTGAGGGGTGGGGTGGAGGCGTGTTCCCCAAATGGTATAGGCTCCCCGGCCCCTTTGAGCCTGGGATCCCAAGCACACGCATTGTCAAGAGAATCCAGTGTAGGTGAGGGAGTTGCCAGGGCACAGTCCTCTCCTCCCCATAGTATCAATGGCAAAACTCGGATTGGACTGAAACTGAATGGGGAAGGCTTAGCCCCAGGTCTGCCAAGTGCTTGCTCGGGTGTTTAGTTTCGGAACTCACTCCTCTAGGCTAGGAGTCCCCATGCCTGGATCTGTTTCCCAGATGCTGGCTCCGAGCCAGTTTGCAGTTGCCTAACCGTCCTCATTCCAATTGCCCCAGCCGCTTTCTAACAATGCGATCCTCTGGCTATTTCTCGCTGAGTCAAACCCCATTCGCGTCACTGGGGCTGGCTCTAAACAGCCGGAGGAGCGAGTCCTGAGTAGGGTGTAGCCGAAAGAAGCTGAGAAGGTTGCTGAGTTGACTGGGGATAGGCAGCGTGTGTGTGTGTGTGTGTGTGTGTGTGTGTGTGTCGGTACAGCTGTTGAGAGAGTTTGGTGGTCTATTCAATTCTGCAATTAGCCAACCCCAGTTTACATTCCACCCACTTTCAGTTCCTTGATAGGCGGCTGCAAACCGGGCTAACGGGGTGAAATCATGGCCCATTGAATTCAAGGGCAAAATCCCTGTTGACTTCAATGAGGCCAGGATTTCACACAATGTTCACACTATAGTGGGGAAATCCCGAGGGGGTCTGGCTAGATCTCGCCCCCCCGTGTCTGGGGGATAGCGATCTCTCCCCCGTGGCTGGGGGATAGCGCAGTATACTCCGGTTACTCGGGAGGACATGCGATATGCCAGCTCTTGTGTGTACCTCGGGCCTCCAGCCCGTTTTAGGGTAGGCCTAGAAACAGCAGCGCACACGATCGGCACGGCTGGCTTCAGCACTTCCTTGAGTTGAGATTGATGGTTAAAAATAAATGGGAGCCAGGATGAGGGAGGGGGGGAGGAAGGGGTTATATTTCTGGGGTGTGGGTGTGTGTTGTTTCCCCCCAGTAATCTAGTCACTTAAATAGATCAAGCAGATTCTTTCCAGCCAGCCAGACTAACCCCTTTTAACTACGTCGAAAAGCTCTGGCTGCGTGTGTGTGTGTGTGTGTGTGTGTAGCGCGGAGGCCTCATCTGCAGACAGGGGGAGTTTCCTTGTCAGTGAGCAGCGCAGGCTGCTGCTGCTGCATTTAATCCTTGTGTCCTTTCACCGAGCCGTATTACTCTGAATCGACCTTTCCCTCCGCCCTGCTCAGCTGTCGGAACCTGACCCTTTAGCCTGCAGCAGCTACAGCGAGCTTTCAAGCCCAAGTTAATGAATGTTTCACAGGCGTTTCTCTGGCATGTGCAGCACCTTTAATGAATGAGCTGACTTAGTTACGGGCAGGAAGCGAGGAGGCCACCAAGTCTCGCAGAGAATATTCCCCTTTTAGAAAATGATTTCGCTCTGCTCCTTTGCAGGAGGCGCTTCGTGTCTCATATGCTGGACAACAGAACCCCTCCCCCAAGTTACCTGCGAGATTCCTGCCTCTCTAGTCTCCCTCTTCCATTCGAAATGCCATCCACAAAGCACTTTCTCCAGAGCAGCCCCACTCAAGGCCTGCGGAGGAAGTGGCTTGTGAATCGCCTCTGTTGTTGTGGTGGTGGTTGTTTGGTTGTTTGTTACTTCTATGGCGCTGGCTCTTCTCCCTTCTGTGAAATGTACCTCGTGCATTAATGCATTGGGGCCGTGTGATTAGACATGCAAGCCAGTCTTCTTGAAGAAGATCCTGACAGCATGAAATATAATTTGTGATCTGAAAGACAGTTTCCAGTATAATCTCATTATGCACCACAGACTCCCGGTGTTATTTTGTAGAAGGCGGACAATGATCAATTTACATTGACCTGGGGCTGGGCGAGCTTTTAGATGGTAATTGCCATATTGATTTGCATGCAAAAAGGAGACCTGCTAAAATTAAAGACCGGAAGCTAGATGAAACTAAATTTTTGTCTGGGTTCAAACTAAAAGACCTGTTAAACTCTGGGGGAGATTTTTAGAACTGTGGGATTTGGAGGAGAAAGGTGCTTTGTGGCTCTAAAAGTTAACCTACTTATTTTGGAAAAGCGTTCTCTGAAATAGCTGAGTGGTGTGAAAGTAGAAGTGCTATTTTTGTAATTTATTTTCCTATAGGCAATCCTAGATTAAGACACCCCTTTCACTCCACACTTGTATGCCTGAAAAAAATCTTAAATTGAAAATGTTCCCGCTTCCTTGCGGTACTTTTTGGGCTAAGAATATCTCTGTTTTGGATAAGACGTGTAAAGTAGACAATCCAGAATTCCCCAACCACATTGGGAACCGGTTGTAAGGAGACTTTATGTACTCAGTGGACCGTTAGGAAAAGGGGGTGGGTCGGAGTTCCGCTCTACGGCATAACTCTTAATAGTAATGCATTCCACACACGTTGTGTTGCCTTAATCCAACAGCAGCCAGATAGTATTAAGGAAAGAACTTTCCCCTTAAAACGGTGCTTTGAAAGCCCACTACAGAATCCGAGCATTGCAAGCTTCAGTCTACTGGGATTGTGTGTGTATGTGTATTCACGAGGGGGAGAGGGGGAGGTTCATTAACTTTACCAATGTCTCCTATTTAATGTGTTCTAGTATGACATGAAACCGGCTTCAACCTTGCAAACCTCTTAACAGTAAAATGGTAACAACTTCTAAAACTTGGCGGAGGGCAACCTGTTTTCCTAGTTTTCTCCCCAGTGGCCTTCATAATGATCCCGTCGTTTCAAAATATATCGCCACAATACTTAACCTAGAGGTTTGAACCTCTAGCCAATTAGCTTAAACTAGCACTCAAACTAATACCTTTCAAATTTCAGTTGGGAATCTTTTGAATTCTTTTCATATTTTTGCTAGAGTTCAGTCACTCAGTAATCTGGCCTTGATCCACAAGCCACATAGCTGAGTGTGGCTTGTGGGTTACTTCGGAGTAAGTGGTTTGTGGACCCGGAGGCCTAAGTGTTTAGAAAGGAACACAAATTCTCTACTAAAATCAAGGAAAGTGAATGAAAACCCTCCTCCAGCATGTCTGGACTTAGCTGTGCCTATTTTGGCAGGAGGCACATGAAATAAGAGGATGTCCTCTATTTTTGTCCTGCAATAGTGCACTTCTATCAAGGAAGCGTATTCAGGCTTGAGAGGAGGAAGACTCCGTAATGTGTGGAATTCTCCAAGATCTTGAAGGGCTGTGAAAGGGGATGCTACAGCTATGTGATGTCAGAGATCCTAGCGCTCGGGATCCTTAATGGCACCATGGGACCTACCTTACTAGAAACTGGAACCTTTAATCCCCATTGCTGCCAGGCAGAGCAGAGATCGATCTGCTATTTGTATTTGAACCAGCATTCTAGAATCTGGAGAGTGTGGGGTGTGTGTGTTTTTGTGACCAGTTGTGCGTTTGTCTTACACCGGGGCACATGCTGTCTGTCCAAGTCACACGTCTGAGATACTACAGCAGAATGCCAGTGATCTCTTAGTAAGGACCCGTCCCTAACTGCGGATTGTACAGCGCCGGGTATGTTGCTGGTGCAAAATAAAATAATTAATAATCATAATTAATAATTCAGTATTAGTATTATTAGTATTAAGCGCTTGGCTGCTGCAATGACTATCTGGCCTTTGTCAGAAGGTCCCACCGGTATAAACTTGAAGGTCCCAGCAGTAAAACACAGCAGCTAATACTGTTTTTTCCTTTCTATAGCTTAAAGAGATGCAGCCTTTGACGGGGAATTGGTTGTTGCAAAGTCTTTTCAGAATGGAGAGTCCATTCACTTGGGGGGGGGGGGGTTGTGGAAGGAGAGAAGTAGCTAGCAATCTATGGCAGCTTTACAACCAGCCCACAAATACTCCCATTGTTTGGAAGGGGGTGGGTGGTATCAGCACCATCGCCCTTAGGGAGGGGGATCTCTGTCACACCCAAAACAGAAAGCAAGAGGAAACTCTGACCGTAGCCCTCAGGAACTGGAGCAGAGCAGACCCTTCCAGCCTTGTCTTCAACACCCTCCCCCTAGCACTCTCCCACCCATGTCTCCAGGCAGGCGCTGTTTGCTTTCCAGAGCGGGTGGTGTGTGCTGAGGGGGAACGCCACCCTTACAGGATGCAAACAAACTGAGCAGGAAAGGGAAGGCGTGGAAGGCTGTGCGCTGGGGAAGGCCGAGGGTGACCAAGGGAAGGAAGGGCTGTCTGTAGTCATAGAATCACCGAGTTGGAAGGGACCTGGAGGGGCATCTAGACACCGCTTAGGTTTATCCCGGTTACCCTCGTCTCCTATTTCGAAGTCCTTCCTCCGGAGCAGCCGCACAGAAAAAGGATGGTTTCGGGATGGCAGCCTGGCTTGGAGATGTGAGGGGGGGAAAGCAGTATTTCCCCATTTTCTCGGAGCCGAGCCACGCTGCCAAAAAGATGAGGTTGAGCAAAGCCACCCTCCCTCAGCTAAGGAAGCCCCCAGGCGGAGGCGCCCTCCGCTTCCCCCAGCACCACGCCGCTACTCTTGCTTGCTTGCATCCCGTGTTATGCACCTGCAGAGCGATGCGCTGAGGCCAGGGAGCAACCGGCTGGCCTGGGCTGCTTCCAGCTTGGCTGGTGCAGTAGACACAGCACAAGCTGGGTGGATGCAAGGCATGGCTCTTTAAAAAAGGAGGTAATGGCCTCCATTCACAGACCGCTTACTCTGGGGTACACCTTACTCCAGGGCAAGTGTTTTGTGGATTGTGGCCAACGGGCCAATATCGGAATGGATTAGTCACTTGCCACTCAAAGGACACGGCGGCTGCTCTAGTAAGTGTTTGGAGTTGGTAGGAAGGGTGTGCCTGGCCACTCTCCCCCCCCCCCAATTTAGGAGGGATTGTCTAATGGGGGGCAGGGCGCCAGAGACATTTCCAGGGGGTATCTTTCACCTGGGAACAGGGTGCTAGACCTGCTCCTGCGGGACGGCTCCCGTTTTCACGAGAGCGCCTTGCTCTCTGTCTCCAAACTGCTGCTCTGAGAGGAAGGCGAGCTTGTAGAGATGGAGGCAGCATGAGCTCGTGAGATCAGGTTTCCTACTGAGCTCCCTGAGGAGAAGTCAGCATTTGATTGAAGCTACACTTGGTTCTCGGTTCTCAGGGGACAGCAGCCTGAAACACGAGAGCGCTCCCTCCCCCTCCCACTCCTCCCCTGCTCCCCCAACTGCCGTCTAAAAGTCTCCCTCGCTGCCCAGCATGCCTGGAACTCCCTCCCTGCCCTCGTCCACCTATGTGTTACGGCCTTTGCTGACATTGTTTTGTTAGCAATGGCTTTTACCAAGCCAGCAGATTTCCAGCTCCTTACAGGCAATGCCACCAACCTGCAAATCNTCCATCCCCCTCCCACTCCTCCCCTCTCCCCCCCCCCTTCGTCTAAAAGCCTTTGTGCTGAGAGAGCTTCAGTAGGCACGAATCGCTGGTCTCTCGCAAGAATGTGTTACGGCCTTTGCTGACATTGTTTTGTTAGCAATGGCTTTTACCAAGCCAGCAGATTTCCAGCTCCTTACAGGCAATGCCACCAACCTGCAAATCCATCTCTCCCGGAGAATCTGGAGGGCTGGCAATCTGCGCGCAGATACAGATCGCGTCAGTGCCAGACGCCCTACCTGCCTGCCTCCCCCTCTGAAACGGGAGCCTCGAGCCACAGCTAGGCCGGGAGGAGGATACTCTTGAAGACATAGCCCCCCCCCTCCCTGTGCTTTCCTAGCTGCGGGCCCCCAAAGCTCCCTGGGAGCCTCCTTCACTCCCTGTGCGTCTCTCCCTCTCTCTCTCGCAATCTGATTGCATTTGATAAATGCCGAGGCAAATCCGTTCAAGTGTTCTGTGCGGGTGGAATAGACGCAGACACGCGTAATTTATATCCGGAGAAGTGAAGCATTGAAATATACCTTGAACACTGGAGCTAAATTCCGCCCCCCATAAATGAAAAGAAAGGAGCTGAGCCTTCCTGGCTGGACTCATACCGTGCGTATTATTAACACAGATGAGATTTCGGAAGGCCTGTCCGGGTTGCTGCATGAATACGGAGGTTTTTAGAAGTAGGAACATAGAGGCAATCAGCAGAGGCGTGATTTCTTGAATCATTTGGGAAACACTGAGGGATGGGGTGGAGGCTGAGATCGTGTCAGTGGAAGTGGCAGTTGATTGGAACTGGGTTGTTTCCAGTGAGCAGGTTTGTGCTAGGGGTGCGTGTGCGTGTGTGCGCGCTGCTGGAATGATTTCAGAGCAAGGGGGCAGATTCAGGGAACCCCGGTGCTACCCAGACCCTTTCATCTGCCAGGGGTAACAGAATTGGAGAGATTGGGGCCGGGTGTGAGAGCGCCTACTGGCTTTACTCCTGTCTCCGAGTGGCTCCGGGAAGGGTGTGTGTGTGTGTGTGTCTGAGTAAACAGAGCTGGCCTGGCCCGTCACGTGCTGTCTGTTATTTAATGCAGCGGAAGTGGGTACCTCATTATCATAGGCCTGCGCGGTGAGAAAGTCCTCTTAAGCCGTAAACCTCGCCGGGCGCTACTTGGATTCATAGGCTGAAGCAGGGACAGGGTGTTTTTTTTTGCACTAGCAACAGTCAATGACCATGATGAGAGTAGTCAGCTAAACAACAAAGAGAGAAACGGGAGGTAGCCCCCACACCCTTTCATTGCTCCTCGTATCCAGTTAGCTGAGGAATTTCTGCTGCAGAACAAGAGGCATTAAAGCTTCCCAAGGCTACAATGAGCGAGACACAGTCAGTGGGTGTTTACCCGAGAAAGTCAAAACTGCAGCTGTATGCGGGATCCCCTTTCCCTTTCCCCCCGGCCGAGATCAGAAACAGAACTGAATTGTCGAACTTTATCAACGAGGATTTGGGCCAGGCCGGTAGCTAAAGGGGAGAGGGGGGAGAGAGAGAAACACTGCACCCCCAATGAAATGGGGTTCCAGTTTTGCCCCTTAGCTTCTTAGTCTGAAAAAATGGCCCCTTGTCCCCCCCACCCCACTTGTTCCAGCAAAAGTCTTGCGTTGGAGTGGCATGTGGAAAATCCCTTGAATACTTCAGAGCCTCCCGGATAACCAGATGAGTTTGGTGGGGGAGAAACATGCCCTAGCCCAGCCGGACTGTATCGGGGAGTGGTAGCAACGGTTGAAGCAACCCTTTGGCGCCCCAGTCCGGGGGTGGGTGGGGAGGGAGAGGGGGCGAGCGAACCAGCTGCAGGAGCCGATGCTAGAGCAGCAAAGGCAGACACAATGCTGCTGTTGTTGGTTTGATCTCTAACTGTGGATTGTTAGTCTGGATTTAACTATGCGGTAAGGGGGGGGGGGGATGTGAAGGCTGTTTACAGCTAGTGCAAATAATGTGACAGCTGTTGGAGCGCGAGCAGCCCGCACCTCTCCGGCACTCACACAAAGCGCTCTCTCTCCTTTCCGCGAGCACGCAGGCGCGCGAGTGCACACACACAGCGACCGCTCCGCTAGGGCGCAGGCAGACCGACAATGCTTGCTACCGGAGCTGTCAGCGCCACGCTCCTCTAGAATGGCCCCCGCCTGGCTTCTTTGTAACACACCTGCCACCTTGTAGTCCAGGACCAACTGAAGCCTCACTTCCAGTCAAACCACGCTTACTCCGGAGTAGCCCCATAGAAGCTTCAGGGGCTTGGGAATCTCGCTGCCTTTTAGTATTATTTAATGTTTGCTGGTACATACACACGTCATCCATACAAGGTTGCATGTGTGAACGTTCCCAGGAGGGCAATTTAATACAGTTTTGTTGGCTCAGTTTGTGTTAAGTTCAAACTGCGGTAAGAATGTTCTTAAAGTTCTTAAACTGGAGGAAGGAATAGACGTTTTTGTGTGGTGTACATGCCCTCTGCTCATTACACTGGTATGTATGGTGGCTTTTGGACAGCTATCCCAGTCAGGAAAGCCCAGGAGTAATCTGGCCTACACACACAGTAAACAGCACCGGTCTAGTCTAAGGTGAATTGAAGAAGTGACTTTTATAAATGAGTGTGAGTAGGATTGCCAGATTTTCCCCCAGGACACTTATAAAAAATACATGTTGTAGGGCCTGCTTAGGCAAAAAATTGCATGTCTGGCAGCCCTAAGTGTGAGGAGAGGTAAAGTGGTGTAAGTGAGAATTGTGTGTGAAGGCTCCCACTGCCTCTACTGATTGAGGAGGGCTCAGGCCAGTACAAGGCTGGTACACAATGGACTTGATTTACAACCAGGCCTCTCCTGAAGCCCGCCTGACTTTTCAGGCAAACGCTTCAAAACAAGCACAAAAGGGTCAAAATTCCATCTTGATTTACAGTGCGGGAAGGGGCTGGGTGGTCAAAGTCATTTGTCGGTGGACATGTCTGTACTTAGGTGTGCTAGAAGTGGAAAATGGGGGTACAATGTGTTAAGAAGGAACATAGGGGTCACACACGTGTGATACTGGAGGCTACCTGCTCCTAGCCACCTCCCCGGCCAGATTCCCATGACAGCAGTAGGCCCAGTGGTGTGTGGGCTGCGTAGGGAACTGCACGATGTGTTCCCCTGTCCTCCTGAATTCCCAACCCGCTAGGCTGGCTCCCAATGCGAGTAGGAGGCAGCAGTCATCATGTGGCTTTTGATGAACATGATGCTGCAAAGGGTGGATATTATCCTGAGAGGCTACTAGGGCAGTGCACTGCTCGGATAAAACTAGAAGCCTAAAACAACTCCCTCCAAAAAGGAAGTGGGGATGTCACTCATGTTTATATTTTGAAGAAATACACAACCACAGCCTACTTAGGAAGTCTTGCTGGGGGGGATGTCCTTCAGTATCCTCGAGGTTTCAGTCTCCTTGTGCCTTAAGCTCTTTGGAGCGACTTTTGGGACTTGTCTACAATTTTGGCACAAGGTTACTGGCTCTAGGTATCCCTCATTTGTCTCCTGTTTGGCCTTCATGTACTCTTGTCTCCTATGGACCATTGGCAGAAGACAGACTGCTGGTAATTCAATGATTCTTGGCCTCACGTCTGTAAATTAGGCTTTTATGTGAGGTATGCCATTTGCAGTAGGAATGTTGCTTGCTAAACTAGTTTTGCCTTGGAGCAAAGGCGGAAAGATTAACAAGCCTGCCTCACCAAAAACACTGGCAATCTCTTCCTTCTTTCTAAATCTTTTAAAGTCACCCAACATTATTTCCAGGATTATGACACTGCCTTTGAGGAGGCACTGTCGTTGGCTTTAAAACAAAAACAAAAAAAACAACACTAATGCAAATTAGAGCAAAATAATTTTCTTTCAGCGATATGCAATGTATTAGTCACTTGTTATCGTGCTTACAGGCAGACCTCATTTGCGCGTCTGCCAGCTAGCTCACATCTGCTCAGAGCTGTTCAGGGCATTTTAACCTTGGCGGTGGCGTATCTTAGTCCCACGGATCAAGAACGACTAATTAAAGCTCTAAGCAGCAGCAAAAATTCATAGCCGCCCATCTGCATCGCACTTGCTTCACTGCTCTCCCCTCCCTCTTTTTCCTTCGGTGCCGAGTTGTAAGATGGCAAAGGAGAGACTGCCCCGGGCGCAAGACCAGTGCGAGTCTTCTCACAATTGCGGGGTGTAGTTCTGCTGCCAGAGGAGACTCGCTACACCAACCTAAAAACTGTGTGTGTGGGAGAAAGGAAGGGAAGACTGGTTGGCTCTGCCTTTACAATAGTGCATTTGAATGCACATCATCAATAATTGGGGTTTTGTGTGTGTGTGTGTGTGCGCGCGCACAAGTACCTTCAAATTAGATACTTCCTATACGCCTCTTGTTTAAATAGAGTGGAGAAGGTGGTGAGGGGGTTCGGGATCAATAGGTAGGTAAGAATGTATTGATGGGCAGTCAGTGGAATAATTCTAGTCCAAATATGGGGGGAGGGATACGTTCTTCCTGAGTTAATTTTGCCCCCAAATGAGTGTGTGTGTGTGTGTGTGGGGGGGGGGGGGCTAATTAACTTGCACTGTTCTCTTTAGTCATGTGGTGTCTACAATTAAGGGGTGGCGTGGCTAGTGTCCTCAGCACCTTATGACTTTTCAGTGTCTTTACACCACCACCCAAGAATATCGTACAAGTCGAAGTACTTCCATGAGGGTTTAACATTGCCACCCATATGCAAACTTTAAGGAGGAAGCCGGTTTAGTTTTTATACAACATTGCCCTGCAGACATTGAGTTGTTATCGGCAGTGCTAGCTCCCTGGGCGCTTTTACTTTAAAACGATCGCTGAATAATAACCATACTCGCCTCGCACCTAAAATGCTGCATTTGGGTACTTCACGCCCCTCCCTTCCCTGAGCCCGGCTTCGTTGCACGGGCAGAGCTGCGAGTGAGAGAGGAGGAGGATGATTCCAGGCTAGTTCATCTCTAGGCGGAGCGTTAGACAGCGGACCAAGTTTAATATCTGGCTGTCGGCGCGCCTGCCATTTGCTGAATAATGAGGATCCGCTTTTCTCTCCCGAGGGAATCGCCTTCCTGCAAGCTCCTCTCAGTGATGGTGTGTGTGTGTGTGTGTCTCGGGGGAAGGAAGGAAGGAGGGGTGTCTGCTCCCAATCAATCAGACCCTCAAAGCTGTTGCTCCGTAAATGAGGGAACCACAGGCACTGTCAGCAACAATTATGCAAAATCAACTCGTCCGTGATCAATATCTACTAACGTCCCCAGTGGCTACGCGGGGGGCCCTCCCCCGCCTTACAGTACAGCCTGCCGTGGTGACTTTGCCGTGAAAAGAAGCGCGGATCCGGGGCAGTCAGAGAAACCAAGGGCGCATGTCCCATTAATCACTCTAGCAGGGGGGCTGAGGGCGGGGGGAGAAGCCGAGGGGGCTCTGCGCGCTGGTATTTATAGCTGGATAATGTTGCGGAAGTGAGCGCACCATTTGGTTCCACTCTCACAGAGTCAGCCGACCGCTCTCCCTCCCTCTAATTCAATTTCTTCCAACCTGAAGTTTCCTGTTGAAAATATCCCGGCGGTGGGGAGGATGTTGTGGGGAAGGCGGCTGAAGGCAGACTGAGCAGGCTGTTGTTCATGCACTCGGCCTTGGCTCGCCATAACAATGGGGGAGGGGGGGAGAGGCGGGTTCTCCACGCTGCCCCCTCCTTCACTCTCTGGATAAAAGGTGTAGTAGCCAAGCGAAATCAATGCAACATTGCAGCTGCCGGGCTTGCCAGCCTTAGGAAGGGTTAATGGGGGTTGCGGGCTGGGGGAAAGCCCGAGCCGGCGTGCTCTCCCGGAGACTTGGCTTGGCGTGTGTGAAATGTGGCTTAATTATCTGAAAGGAACATTTCTGCCAGGCTGCCTAGATCCCCCTCTGCTGCTGCTCGGGCTCTGCCTGTTGTCTCTGGCAGCAGCGGCAGCAGCGAAAACCTCTCCCTCTGTGTGTGCGCGTGTATAAAATGGCGCGGATGGTCTGCGAGCCGAGGGGATGTGGGGGAGAGGGGGCTGCATCTCGCTGGGGGAAGGGGGCGAGTGAAGTCACAGTGAGTGACTGTGCCGGACCCAGTGGCTGCTGCTGCTCCTCTGGACCGAGATTAAAGGCAGCCTTACTGCTTCCTTCCTTCTTCCTCCTCGCCGCCGCCCCCCCCCCCGCTCCTTCTTGGCTAGGAAAGGGGTGGGGGTGGGCGTTAGTGTTACCCCGGGAGAAATGGCGGGGTGAAATGCGAAGCTGTCCGACGCGATTTACACCGTACGAAGTGTCTTCCCTCCCCCGCCCCCCGCGTGTACAGTCTAGCAAAGCCCTTTCCGCTTCAAATCCGTGATTTACACCAGGGGGACTGTATGGGGGAGGCGCCGAAGCGCAGTGGAGTTGCTGGTGTCTCTGCTAGGTTTGCCATAAACTTTTCAGCGTTGGGTCCTGCTACGTGTAGGGTGTGTGTGTGTGCCAGCTTGTCTTTCAAGCAAGGTTCCCAAATCCCCCGACCTCGCACACCAGCAAGCTGTGTGCCCAACTCCAGCAAAGCTGCTCTGCCGCCTCTCTTCCGCTCGCTCCCCCCCCCCCGCATTTCGGTTGAGACTAAAAGCTGTGCCCTTCGCTCCCCACGTCTCTAGCAATAACCTTCAAATGCCGCTGGCATCACTGTGAACTCCTGACGCGTAGCAGCCACAGCCCTCACCGTTCCCCCCCCCCCCACCGCGCGGCTCTCTGGTTAATAGACGGGGGCGGTTCCCCGGTAGGCAAGGCGCTGCTGGCAGAGTTTGGGGGGTACTTGGAGGAGACACGGCCAGAGCTCCCGCCTCCCCTCAGCTCCTGGGTTTATCATTAATTTAAAACTTTTGTTTGCAAATGGCGTTGATTTGCCTCGCAGCACAGAGGAAAGGAGGCCGAGCTACTTACTAACTGTCCCCCAATGTGTGACAAGCGGGACAGCTCTGCTGCCTCCCCCCCCCCCAAGGATAGGGCTACGGGGCGGGGGCGCCCCCTTGGGCAGGATTGAGCCTCTTGCCCGTGCTCAGAGAGGCCGAGGGGAGAGAGAGACTCCATCTCCGCGAGGCGGAAAGCTGAGGAGTCCTTCCGCCGCCTCCTTTCTGCCCAGTGTCCCCCTTCTTGTACCTCCTCCTCCGCTTATCCCAGCAGGAAGCGCCCTCATTTAATCCCCTCCCCACTGTGCCACCCCCCCCAGTGTCTGACCGAGGCGGGATTCCCCTTGGCGCCCCTCCCCACTCCTGCCGAAGCCAAGCATCGAGAGAGAGAGCGCGCCACAGACAGCGCGGAGACAGGCGGCGGCCGCCTGTGCAAGGCTCTTCACTCCTCCCGCCAGTCGCCGCCACGCTGTCTGTGTTTCTGTCTCGAGGGAGGAGTCCCTCTCGCTGCCGGTGCCCACCCACCCCTTCGATGAAGCTGATAGGGAGTAGCAGCTCCGGCTGCCCTCAAATGGCTCAGCCGCGTTTTGTTTACACGGTGGAGAGTCCTGATAGCCTGGCTGCACGTGACCGTGTGGGAGCCTCGGGAGAAAAGACAAGTCAACACGCGGAGGAAAGAGGCTGTTTTAAAATCCTAAAATAGACACAGGCCCGGCTGTGCGCGCGTGTTTTTGTTGCTGAACTCGAAACGCAGTCGTGTTGTGCATGACTCAGTATGTATTTTAAATCGGTTTAGAGACCTCGCCGGAGCATTGTACTTAGCTTTATGGTTAAATGAAATGCCACACGTCCCGGGTAAAGGTCAAACTTCCCCTCTAATCCGCCGATCCTTGCGGCGGCTACCAGTACTTAGCCTGCTGCTTCCTTCCTACCCTGCCTTACAAAATACGCGTCAAACCGGGGATGAATGCTGCGTAGAGCTTGAAGGGAATATATATACATCCCCCCACACCCACGCAGTGGGTATTATTTTAAAAATAAATAATCCCATCTACTTTGTTCTTTAAACTGTCGCCTGATACGCTGCCCGCCGCTGGTGCTAGAGTTTTGGCGCAACAACACGGTGTCTAGGCTCTCCTTGGCAACACTGGTGTAGGTCACTTCTTTTATAACTAGATTAATTAGTCAGAGGTATAAAAATTGAGGTGGATGTTTAGTCGTCTGCATTTAAAGCTGCAATCCTGCTGCTATTTAAATCCCATGGGGGGTAATTTACGTGGTCAGCGGGGTTACTCACGAGTATGCAGTTTCAAGATCGCAACTAAGGATGGGATTCATAACTTATTTTACTCCAGATTAGCCCCGTTGAAGGCTCATCAGTGGTTTATAGATCGCGGCCTTGTCTTATACTGTGCAAGTGGTCGTGCTGCCATTGGGATGAAGTGTCTGAGGTCTAATTGAAGTGGATCGTTGGGAGTCCCCCTATTACTTCTTGCCTGCCTGGGAGGGATTTTCACAAATCCAGAAATGATCCCGCCAACAGCCTGCAGAAGATCAGGGCTCGGTGTTTTTTGTGTGCATTGTTTTAATTCCCAAGGTCAGATAGTTTCACCCCGTTCCCCCGGTGCCTGCCACTTCCTAATTCGAATACTCTCGCCTACTTTAACCCGTGAAACAGCTTTCTAGCCGCCTGCAGTTGCGTTGCGCTGATGATGGGTCTGTGGATTATGCAGTGGAAACTGGCGAGCTGCCAGAAACTGGAGGTGGAAAGAGTAAAGGCGCCAAAAGAGAACTCGTGCGCCGCTGCATTCTCTCTCCTTCCTGACTCGCTGCAGTTGCCTGCCCCAGCCGGGTTTCCTCTCCGCCTCCGAGGAGAGCGTCACCTTTTACACTTGTTAGCCAAAAAGACCCGTACCCCCCAATAGCGACTGAAGACATGGGGGAGCCACGAGCGAAGCTAGCGGTGGCTCCCCCCCAGGCAAGAATGAAACAAACCGCCTCTTCCCCTGGCCCCCGACCCTGGCATCGGGTTTTTCTAGTTTCCAAGCCAGGAGTGTGCTAACAAAACATCGCTGCTGCTGCTGCCGCCGCCGCCAGCCCCTGCCAAATGTTTGTTGACGTAGCGAGGGAGATCTGAAAGGTTCCTTTTTTTATTTGCTCGGAGAGCTCTGTGTCCATCTGCCGGAGCCGCACGGTGGGGTTCGCTGTGTCTGGAGAGTGTGCGCAGCTCGGAGGGAACGGGGTGTTCCCGTCACGCAGGGCACCGTGCGCGTCTCCCTTTGCAGAGTGCCGGGGGGTGGCGGAGGAGGAGGAGGAAAAGAGTCTGCGAAGTGGCAAACTTGAAACCAGGCTAGTGCTTGCTTTGCAAGTGCTTTTCACAAGGGATTTCACACATTGGTTTTGCTGCGAAACTCTGGCCCTCACGCTCTCTGTAGAGCAGCAAATGGCCAAGGAAATTCGATGGCCTATCATTAGGCTGCTGCGTGCCACCCCCTCCCCCGGGCTATGCCGTAGCAGCAAGGCTAGCTCCCAGGGGCTGGGTGATTCGTCTCCCCCAGGAGAAGCGGCTTTCCAGGCAGTGCTGCTAGTTAGTGCGTTAGCTAGAGGTGCATGGCGGCGGCGGCGGCTCGTGTGCGGGGGCTGCGAAGCTCACCCAGGCGGCAGGGCTCTTTCTGGCAGGCGGTAGCAGCGGACTCCGGGCTGGCTGAAAGCAAGCTTATCCGTTAAGTCGTTCGTGGCACGTATATCTTATGGATCTGAATGGGGGCGGGGGGAACCGGGGATACGAATGTCTTATGGATCTGACTGAGAGGAGGGGGTAGTACCACTCCCTCGGTCCTCGCACACCCCTGGCTCTTGAGTAGCACTACAGCAGACGATCGAGGTTATATAACGTAACGGGCGATGCGTAGGGGCAGCACAGGAGGAGGGAAATACCCCAAGGCCCATTAGTAAGGGCCCGAGGGATTATCCCTTGACTTCAATGATTCAGAGTTGGTGGAAGCAGCAGTTTGGTGTTGTTTTTTTTTTGCAAATCGGCTGTTAAATGCAGGAGGCAGCTGCTTGTCTGTCACTGGGAGAGCAGGCGCCCCCAGAAAGCTAGCCCACAGGCTTCCTTTCCTGCAAAGCTGCTCCCTCCCCCCCCCCGGAGTCTGAAGAGTTAAGTCTGTTGCTTGCTGCAATGAAATTATGGCTGGCAGTGGCGCCGCTGTTTGTTCAACAGACCTCCACTTTTAAACAGTTCACAAAAAGTTCATCAGGGCGGCCATTATACATGCGTGTGGGTGTGGAGCCACTGCAAAACGCCACCCTGAAGGACGGCCAACGCCTCGCCCCACCGCGCTCTCGGACAGGACACCTGGGATCAATGGAGGTCTGTTATGGAGCATTAATATTGTAAGCCCCCAAAGGATTATTTTTTTTGGGGGGGAGAGAGAGAAGCAGACTTTTTCCTCTCAGTTCGATTCAAGCCAAAAGCCATGTAAATGCATTTGGCTCGGGGCGTTGGAGTGCCGCATCGCGGTAGCGGCTGGGGAGGGATTGATTGCAACACCGCCAGCGCTTAACTGCACTTCTGTTCACCAGTCACCCCTCTCCCCGCCCGCAGCAGACAAACCGCGGCCACAGGCAAACTCCCTGCTGTGTGTATCGGCTTGCACTCGACACATAATTCTTGTGGCGCAAGCTTGGTGTGGACTGCGAATTTTTTTAATTACGAAAAAGAGATGGCTGCAATCCAGAAACCACTTACTCCGGAGAGAGTAGCGCCATCGAAGTCCGCACTACTCCGGAGTAAGTGGTTTGTGAATCACGAGGTCCCCCCTTGTCCAGCCACCGAACCTTTTAAGCGCAGAACGTAATTTCCGCATTTTCACATGTCAGGGAATTGACAGACTTTAATTTGAGCTTGGGCTGCTCCTAATGATTGCTTCCAGCGAGGCAACTGCGAGCTAAATTAGCACCGGTTTAATTAGCTTGCTTCGCTTGCAGGGAAGGGTGTGTGTGTGTTCCCGTCCCTCCCCCCATCTCTTTGGACCTAGTGGCTGTTCCTTCTAGATGAGGCTTGCACAAGCTCACGGGGCGTCTACTCGCCGTATGTAAAACTCTAAATCACTCTCTCCAGGCTGCTGCTCCATTGAAAACATTACGAGCCGTGCATCTGGAAAACAATAAATCTGTCCAAAAACCGCCTTTCCAGAGAAATAACTCCTGGTGAAAGATAGTGCAATATCTAATCTCTAGTACAGATTTCTTTGTATCCTTGCAGCAATTTGGGTAGACTTGATTATGGAGAGCTAACTATTTTGGAGGGAGATACGCCATTTCATTAATAGTTACATTAGTTCAAGGCGAGGTGTACAAAAGGATTGTCTGAGTGGCGGTGGCTGTTGGACAGCACAGGGCTTTTCTGAGATTTTATTTCTGAAATGGTGTGTAAAGTATTTTCCCAGTAGTTTTCTTCCTCGGTGGACGCTGAAATAATTGTTTGCGTGCTCTGCAGTCTGACAAAGGGGCAACTGAGTTTAGTAGACGCACGTGGGTTTGAAGAACGCCCGATCGACAAACCACTTACCGCTGGAGTATTCCCAGAGCTTCAGTGGGATTCCTCCCGAGTAAGTACTTTGTGGATTGTGGGCACTGTGTATTTAACTTTCCATTCGGTGTGGGTTATTTTTTAAAATAAATAGTATGGTGCTTCTTCCCATTTGTGAAATTGTGATTTATTTAGGGTTTTGTTTTGTTTTGTTTTTTTGCAAGAGCGGAAGACTGTCCTGTGTATTAAAGGTTCCCATTGCTTATTAACCTAGCACTTAGCAGCAGGATGCAGCCTCCGTCTCAGTCAAAAGAAAGAAACAACTCAACCTCCAAAGAGCAATTAAAATCCTGCACTGGAATAAATCATGCGCTGTGATAATCCTGTTAATAAAACGCAGCTTGTCCTGACACTTCACTCATGCAGCAAACTAGAATTTAATGCGGGTGGAGATGGTGCTAGGAAGGGGATAAAAGAAGAAAAGGCATCCTTCTCTGTAACTGGACGCGACAATCCGGTTACCTTTCACCTGCCTTTCCTGCTGCATGCAGCGCCGATCTTCTCGGACTGCTAATACTTCTCCAGCGAGCCTGCTAATGATTTCTTTCCCTGGAGTGAGCAGGCGTCATTGAATTACTGAGAGAACTCGCAGCAGCTCCGGTGCAAAAGCCACCTGGGTTTGGTTGCTTAATCATATCAAGGGGTGTGGTGTTTCACAGCCGTCTTGTTATTTTAACCCCTTCCTCTAAGTCCTATGTGAGGGATGAACCACCTCAGACACACACACAAATACAAGATATTTAACAATATCTGGATTTTTAAAGCAATTTTCTATCAGCTTTTGGGTACATTGCAGCCTGTTTTTCAGTCTTTGTAGCTAGGAGAAGAACATGGCAAATCATTCATGTTTTAAAACTCATGCTGTGATGCTCAGGATTTTAAAATGGGTCTTGCAGTTTCAAGAAATTCCTATAATTGTGACTCAGAATAACATCATGAGTTGACAATTGTGCGTAATAAACCTTGAGCAAAGTTTTATTTAGACTTCCATGTACCGAAGGGCCTTTTCTGCAAAAGTTCTAATGTGCTGCAAGTATAGCTATGTCCAAAAAATGTAGTTATTGCTGTAAATGCTCTACTACTGTATATTGCATATTTCTTATAACATACATTTTTCCACTTTAAATCACATCTGCCATGTAGTGTCTGGCATTTGGTTGCAGAGAAAGTACATTTTCAAGGATGGATGCAGAATCCCTTCTAGTTCTAATTAAATGTACTGAGGAAAGTTTAAAAAAATTTTTTTTTTGGATCGCCTGGAATGGTTCTTAATTTTCAGGATGGACGCTAGGGAAAAGAGCCATCTTTTCTGACCTATAAATGCCCTCAATTTGCTCCTTTTATTGCTGGGTATCTCCCTCTACATTTAATGTAGGCAGCTCACTCCCTGTACCAATCCTGCATTTGTTATTAATTACCCGGAGGGAGGCTGGCTACTCCACTGTGATGTTTGTGCTTCCTCCTAGACCAATCTTCTCAACTTTTTTTTAAAAAATAGATTGTAAAACTGTGTGAAGAAAAGCCTAGATTTTAAGAAGACGTCATGCTTTCTGCAACTCCCCTTTATGGCAATGTTCATAGCTGGATGAGCAACGAGAGGGTCCGCATGTGTGGAATTAATGAAGACAGGTAAATATTTAAGCTTCTGGCAAGTTAAACCACACAGTAATTCCGCAGTGTGAGGTTTGAGTTCGTTCGCTTTTCTAATGCTTGAGCAGATAGCTGCCTTCTTGCACTGAGATCAGTCCAGCATTGGGGAAAAAAAGAAGACGTGCGTGACAACAGCAGACCAGTCTGTGATTTACTATTTAACAGGCCACCTGGTTCAGTGAAGCAGCCATGTCCATTTAAAATATACTCCCCAAAGCAGCCTTTCAGTGCATTTTTACGCTTAATCTATTCTTTCATATTTACAAAGGAGAATGAATCCAGCCAGGTACATGTTCCTTTCACTTTAAATGATAGGAATGCTGGACAATGCGATTTGGCACTGAGAGTTTAAGACAAATGATTTGACAAATATTAAAATAAATTCTCTATTGCCACTGTGCATGCATTCATTCATTTATTCATTCATTCATTCAACGGTTTTACCAACAATCAGAGCAAAGAGGATTGCCAAGTGGCCTTGTCAAGTTACTTAAAGGGACACTGCCAGTTTGAAATTTAGCTTACTAATAAAAGATAAATATGAATGAGAATTTCAGGAACTACTCCCTCACAGGGCCGGACATAAGAATTTTTTGCCCCTAGGCCCTTCTCAGGCTGCTGCCCCAAGCCAAGCCCCACCCCCACGCTGCGTGTTCATGGGTGGGGGAGCTCCGTGTGAACGATACGGCACACGCGCCTGCGGTGATTTGGGATGTGTGCACACGCCTGCCTAACACGCATTCCCACTCACACCCCCCACACCACTTGTCCCCGTGCACGGAGCAACTGGGGAAAATGGAGATTGCTCCGTGGGTGCGGATGAGTGGGGATGCGTGTGTAGCCGTGTGCATGCCTTGCCCACGCACCAGTGTGCCCACGGACTCCCCACCGTGCGGAGGCATGTAAAAGGCATGTGAGGAACCACTGGAAGAACAGAAGGTTGCTGCCTTGTAAACAAGATTCTTTGAGATGGCGCCAAACATTCTCACAACACCCACCCTTCCAGCCCTGCATGGAATTTTTTTCTTAGGAAGGGTTGAAAGGAATGGTCATTCTGAGGAGGGAGAGTGCTTTTTATAGTAGAGGAACTCGAGACCATCACGTGGTCTATTATTTGAATAGAGTGAGAATGTTGGGAGCTATCTCGAAGAACCTTAATTACAAGGCAACAACCTTCTGATCATTCATGTTGGGGAGGAGTTGCAAACAGCTCTTATCTCCCAGTCCGGTTGGTGTCCCACTTCTGCTGCTGCAACAGCACTATTAGCAGGCAGACGGCAGAGGCAGGTGAGGGATGGGGACCCGGGCATCAGCCTCGACTGTGCAGGGAGAAAAACAAAAACGGAGCGGGGCAGAGCTGGGGCCAGGATTGCTGCCCCCCCCCGAAAATGCCGCCCAAGGCCTGGGCCTAGGGGGCCTGCCCCTAAGTTTGGGCCTGCTCCCTTACTGGATGCCTCTGCCTTGTGGTTTTACAAACCTTTGTGTTTTTACAGTTTTAGGCCACAATCCACACAGACTGCTTAATCCAGTCTAAGCCCTTTGAAGCCCACGGAGCTTCAGTGGGACTACTCCAGTGTAGGTGGTCTGTGGATTGTGGCCTTAATTTTTGTTTTATCTAGGCAAGGTAGATATTTTTCTCTATTAAAATAAATAAAATGTTTTGGCTGTACTGTGCAAAGAATTCTACAAGTGAAGGATAACATCTACAAATAATATGGGGAAAGTAGTGAAATGGGGCACTGGCTCTAATCTTGGGGCTTTCACCAAGAGAGTACTTTGAGGAGAGGGCTGCTTACTGTCGGAGAGAAACTAGCTGCCTAGTTGTGAATAAATGAGAAGAGTAACTTTTTCTTTGCTTGCTGTTAAAATGCCCATGGTTGTTACTTTTAACAATCAGGCAAGGGTGATTGCAAATTAGAAAATAAGAAAGTTGATGGTGTCCCTTTAGGTATCAGATGTTTGTACTTGGCTCTTTTGGGTAATGATGAAACTTTTGTTCTGCTGTATGTCAGAAATTTTATCCCTGGGATTTGAAAGTTGGCACTAAAGCATATTCTTTATCAGGGCTTTCTGTGATAACAAGTCCCAGTGCTGCAGCACTGCCCTGGCACAGATGTGCAGCTCCCTCTTTAGCATTCAACAGCTGACATTTATATGATATTAGTGTGCACTTAATTTTCTGTTCCCTAGCATTTTAAAAAATGGTACATGTGAATATGGTACACTAAACATGCTTGTTTCTATAGAAACCAAGGTGTTATTTAAATTAACAAAATTATTCATTTATCTTGCTTTGGGAAAAGATGTGTTTGAAGTGGGCGCACTATCATATCAAACATTTTTATGTTGAGTCGACTCTCTAATGGTAATTTGTGTATTTAGTGGTCATTGCTTGGCGCATGTTAATGTAGTGGAGAGAGAAAATTTCAGAGGGAGGTTATTGGGCACACTGAAATGTAGAAGCTGTACAAATCTCTATTAGTAAGTAAAGAATATTGTTAAATAATAAGCTTGTATTCCTAATAGGAAAATTCCAGTTAACGATGGCGAAGCCCCGAAAAGCAGGCTTGAATTGAGGGAAGAAAATCACCTGAATCACAGCGTGGTAAGAGATTCAGAATGAATTAACTTCCTACCATTTTCCCCCTTTGATTTGTGTATTACATATTTTCATATAAAGAGATGATTAAAATACCTTAAGAATAATTGACCCAATTAAGGCATGAGCACTTGTAGTGAGAGGCCTCCCTCAAGCTGTGGGGAAAGCTAAGCTCTTCTATGACTAGAGGAAGGCCTTTGGTCAAAACATCCTCCTCCTCATCTTAGCCCTTTTACTTCTGCTTTGGCATCTGCTTAGTGGTACCTCACCAAGCACTTCCTTCTCTCTAGTTGCTTGGGCTGCTCCTCTAAATGCTGCCTAAGCAAAGGCTCTGTTGAAGTGAGTAGGGCTTGCACAGGTAGACTGCTTTTGAGGATTACAGCCACTGTAAATAATGGAATGTGGCACATTAAGTGTCTTAGCTAGGTTTGTTTATGAAGTCACTAAATGAATCAAAGTGATAAGTATTTGGCTATCTCGGGGAGTGGAGCTCAAAAAAAGTGTCAGCGCTATTTGATCAGTGGACTTGCGGTTTGGGAAAGACAGTTTTGAACTTTGGGTGTGCATTGTGTGTGTCTAGCTGTACTATCTGGCATTCTTCTTGACAGGCAGACTTGCAAGGAGAAATTCAAGCGCTGTGGTGATGCCCATTTGATATCTGAGAAAGTTCATAACTCCCCCCCCCCATCATTTCATTTTGGAATGACAGGGCTGCTGGGTTGTTTTTTTTTTTTATAGGGGTTTCTGCTGCGTAGCCAGGTTGCCAGATTATTATTTAAAGGGAGAATTAATTTGGATGTGTTCCAGTTGTAAAAAGATCTACACACCTATCAATTTACTCTTTTGATACCGTTTTTTACTAAACTTTTAACTTAAATTCTCCAAATGCAAAGCAGTCAGTGTTAAATTCAGATTTACTTTATGTCCCATGTTTACAGTTTAATCATCCTAGGCGTTTTTAACAATGTATTTGCATCAAAAATGTTTCTCTTCAATGTATCTGTGGTCTTAATGACATCTTGACAACATGCAAAAGTAATGTTTTTTATTCTACAAAGGTGGATGCAACTGCAGCACATCGCATTGACAGTCTTGCAGCTTTGAGCATGGACAGGTCCGGACTTATGCGGGAAGGACTTAGAGTCCCCAGTAGCATTGTCTATTCCAGTTTATGTGGACTCGGCTCAGAAAAAGCCCGGGATGCTACAAGTTCTATAGCTGGTCTTGGATTTACTCCTGAACGAAATCCAGAGATACAGTTCAAGTCTAATCCCTCTGAAGCAGTAGAAAACGCAACTGTCTCAGGCAAACCTCCAAATGGCTTCAGTGCTATGTACAAAACACCACCTGGAATACAAAAAAATTCTGTTCCAGCAGGGGAGACACTAGGCTTGGACAGAACTTCAAGTGACAAACAGAGTCCTCTTAATGTCAATGGTGCTAGTTACCTAAGGTTACCCTGGGTAAATCCTTATATGGAGGGTGCTACGCCAGCCATATATCCTTTTCTTGACTCACCAAATAAGTATTCACTGAACATGTATAAGGCATTGCTACCTCAGCAGTCCACGTACAGCTTACCGCAACACCTGACTTATTCACCCGTGTGTACAAACGGTGAACGTTTTTTATATCTGCCACCTCACTACGTTGCTCCCCACATTCCATCATCTTTAGCTTCACCAATGAGGCTCTCGGCTGCCTCAGCATCTCCAGGAATCCCTCCTCTAGTACACTGTCCAGAGAAAAGCTTATCTTGGAAGATGGGAGTCAGTCCTGGAAATCCTATTGATTCGCATGCCTACCCACATATCCAGAACAGTAAACAGCCCAGAGTCCCATCTGATAAGTCAGCTGCTAGTAACATACCAACAGACCCCACGCTCCTGTTGTCCCATTCACCTAGACCATCGCCCAGAGTTCCTTTGCCAACGCAAGTTGGGGATGCCTACTCAGAGTTTCAAAAACACTTTTCCAGAATTTCAACATCTCCTTCTTCAATGACGCTCCCAAAGCCATACATGAATGTAAATAATGAATTTCCTCCAACAAGACTCTCCAATGGAAAGTCTCCCAAAACACATGAGACAGGTGAAATTTCTCAGCAGACTACCACACATGTAAAGAAAACTGGCCACGACAGAAAGGACAGCAGATCACCTCCAGTCCTAGAAAAACAAACTGCTACCAAAGATGTCATAGACAAACCACTTGACCTGTCCTCAAAAGTTATTGATGCAGAAACCACCAAATCTGACCATGTTAAGAAAATGGCACCAACTGTGTTGGTTCATAGCAGGGCTGGAGTTGGGCTAGTTTTACCTGGAGGTGATCTTAAGAAAGAAACTATTTCTCCTTCTGGAAATGGTTGTCCTATCTATAGGCCTGAAATAATTAGCACTGCACCCTCCTCCTGGGTTGTTTCTGGTCCAGGTCCCAATGAAGATAACAGTGGTAAAAACATGCAGTTGAAAAACAAGGCATTAGACTGGGCGATACCACAGCAACGAAGCTCTTCTTGCCCTAGGATGGGAGGCACGGAAGCTGTTATCAGTAACATGTCAGGGTCTGTATCAAGTGGGGGGCGACCAGCATCTGCTTCGCCAGCTCCAAATGCCAATGTGGATTGCCCCAAGACTAATAGAAGCTCAGCTGACACTACTGCATCTGTCATACAGCATATAGGACAACCTTTAGCAACATCTTCAAAACACAGTAATAACAGCAACAAGGTGACCAAGTCCAATAATCAAGAACCAAGTTTCAAAACAAATGAGAGTGCTCTTGCATCAAGTTCCATATTTCTACCTCCAAATGACGCATTTCGATCTCCACCATTACCCTATCCGAGAAGCTATATCCCCTATCCAGTTCCAGAGGGGATAGCTATAAGCCCTTTATCTTTGCATGGGAAAGGACCTGTGTACCCTCACCCAGTTTTGTTACCTAATGGGAGTCTGTTCCCTGGGCACCTGGCACCAAAACCTGGCATTCCATACAGTCTGCCAACTAGCAGAGGGGAGTTTATGACCTATTAGGATGCACTAGGGATGGGGATGGTACATCCTATGTTGTTACAGCATGCAGCTTTGGAACTAAATAAGGATGAGAAATCAGAGAGAAGGTCTAGATCACACGAAAGACTCCGCTATGAGGATCCTACTATAAGAAACAGATTGCCAGAGATGCTGGAAACCAGCACAAAGCTCCATTTTGAAGTACCTGTTGATAAGACCATGAAATTGCACCAAAGTTCAAGTCATAGTAAAAATGCTGCCAGAAGTGACAAAAATGTCTTTGTAGACCTCCCGAGAGATGAGCAAGATGCTAAAGGTGACACCAACTTAACAAAATCCTTTTTTGCTACCGAAAGCGGTAATGAATAATGACCCCATAAAACACAAGGTAGAACAGGCATTTCCACACAGAGATTTTATTGTGATGGGAGAGGAGTTTGGAAGAAATAATGATTTCCACGAATCCTATAATTTTAAACAGGCCCAGAGTTCATCAGTGTTCAACTTGAGGAAAGAGGATCTTGCAATAAGCCAAAATAAAGAGAGAGTAGTACTTCCACCTTCCTCTGCATTCTCCGAGGCTACTCATGGGAATGATGTGCTGGCGATGTCTTTTGGCAAAATACAGGGCGATGCAAAACAGCTTTGCATGGGAAGTACGCCGTCAAACTTTGAAGTTAATCAGATATATACCAAAGATGGAACTGATGACATGGAATCTAATGACGGCAAACTTTTGAAACCTAAGCCATCTAAGCTGGCAAAAAGAATTGAAAACTCTGCTGGTTACGTAGGTGATCGTTTCAAGTGTGTCACAACTGAACTATATGCAGATTCTAGTCAACTCAGCCGAGAACAGCGGGCGTTGCAGGTGAGTTCCTCAGGCTTAACTGCCAGGACATTGTTTAACTATAAAATCACAGATGAGAGTAAAAATTTGCTATGTTACAAAGGTAGGGGAATATATTTTTTTGAGGTGTATGCTTGTCAGAAGGCAGGCTATTTGCATATGTGTAAATATAAATAATAATTTTTTAAAAAATATTTAAAATAAGTACCCTGATAACGGGTATTAAATATGCTAGAAATGGAGGGGAGCTGAAGAATGCATGATGTATTAAACTAGTTTCTCAGCTGGCCTGTACTGTAAGATAGCAAAAGTGTATCCAGCAGTTCTGATTGGTATACCATACATGATGTTTGATGGAGAGGAGTTAGCAGCTGTATATTAGTGGGTTTTATGCAACTTTTTTCACCAAACAAAAACATAGCATAAGAAAAGAAGGCCATGTTGCATTTGATACTGAGTGATGACAGACTGTATAGGAATTTCCTTAAGATTTTACTCTTTATGAAAAGATGAGTTAAGCCAAATTGTTTTGCATTGTTAAGAAAAAAATTAGTTTATGCTTATAAAAATGGATGAAATTATCTAAATGATCCATTGAGTGCCCATTTTAATTACATAGATGGAAGGATTACAAGAGGACAGTATTTTATGTCTACCTGCTGCTTACTGTGAGGTCAGTTCTTCCAATTTTTATTACTAGAATCTTACATAAACCTTTGAGTTAAATTTCATTTCCAAATACACAAAGGGAAGTTGTGGGCCATGGTCGTCTTTATTCATTGTACAGTTTTGTTTTTGTGTTTTGTTTTCTTATACCTCCAAAAAAGAATGTTTTGTTGTTTCTATGCAGTTTACATTTATATATGAAAGATTTGTGTGGCTATTTGCATATAGATTCTAGATGTTTTGTGTATTCTACAACTGAGACTTTAAACTGTTTATATACTATATACATATATACCTTGGTTTTGAGCAGACTTTTTTTTTTTTCCTCTGGAAATACTTTCATGTAAGGTAAGGTAATGAAGTAGCTTTTATTGTGAGTTTTTTCATATCAATTCTCTTTCTAGCGTGCAATGATGCGCTTCTCAGAGCTGGAGATGAAAGAGAGAGAAGGCCACACAGCAACCAAAGACTCAGAGATCTGCAGATTCAGCCAGGCAGACTGGGAAAACTTGAAAGGAAATAATGAAAAGAAGCCAAAGTCTGTCACTCTGGAAGATGCCATTGCTGACCAACATGACAATGACAGATGTAAGCAAATTTAGATGGTTTTTTGAAGTGTCTTGTCTATGCATACCACAATGGTTTGTAGTAAAGGTACATAATAGGCAGGCACAATGTAAGCCTTCATGTTAATTGCAGAAAGCCTTAAGTTATAGGTTGCTTGGGAGAGTTAGAGGAATTATTAGAAATTCTCACAAAAGTAAATGAAGGTCAAATTTTACGTGTATTCTTGTGACATTTACTGCTCTGTGCTTTTGGTTTAAGTGGTGGCTTAAGAATGTACCTGTCATTAATCTAGAAAATAGCAGACTGTTGCCACAAAAAACTGTCTTCCCATGTGGACCCTGAACAGCCAAAGCAAAAAGGGATGGGGAGGGGAAGAAGGGCCCAGTGTGCCATTGCATTTTAAGTAGAAGTGTTAATCTCAGTGAAGAGTTTAAACACTTTGGTACAGGGAAGTCCCAGTAATTTCAATATAATCTGGAGTACATAGGTTTTTTTTTTTGGTGGGTGGATCAAATATATAACTGATCAAACTGCTCACTCTTTAAGAAAGCTGTAGCTGCAAAATTCAGAAGTGCATTCACAACTCTCACAACTTTACTTGGTAAAGTGTGTTTATGTTAGATTGTCAAAAGGGGTTGTAGGTAGACAATCTTCCTGCTGTGAAACTCTGCTTCGTTTTGATGCAATTATGATCCTGTTTGGCTTATGGAAAGTAGGGTGTTTGCAGCAAGATGGGACAGTACATGCAAGTAGATGCCATTGTGAGCTCCACTATCAAAGTGGAAAATGCTATTTTTTTCCCTCTGTCATGCTTCAGTTATAGCAAGTAGCATGGGTTTCATTAGTCTCTAAATCTATTTCCTTACAACAGCCTGTAAAAGACCCTGATCTACCAGGGCTGGATCACTTCTGTGCATAGTGTGACAGATGTCATATTGAACAGGCACTTAGGTTATCCTCTACGCTTGTGGAGGATGCTCCATTATGCATGCCCCTGCTGCTGGAAAGGGACAGGATCCCTCCAACCCTCCTCTTCTGCACCAGGGCCCATTCCAACCTAGCTATGTACCTGATTAAGTTTGAAGAACAGCAGCATCTGGATCCTGCACTGTTGAAGGAAGGGCAGGTCGTATAAGCCCTCGGGGAAGTAGAAGGGTAGCAGTAGCTACTGTAGAAAATGGGTGTAGGCAGAGTCATTAAGGAGGAAGTTTGAGGCAGGGATGGCTTTGTGACTGCCTTGGGCCCTACTGGTTTTTCTACTTTTGGGCTCCCATTTTTCCCAGGGCAGGGTGTGGGACCCTGACTCCCTCCCAGCAGCAGGGCTCCAAACATGACTACCTCTAGGGCCCCCATGGAGGATACTCCCAAGGGGGCAGGACCACAGAGAAGGGGGTGGGGCTACCAGGGCCCCTGCATGTTATCTTCATTTGGGACTGGCAAATTCTACGACCAGCCCTTGCATGAGGAACAGTCCAGAGTTTGAAGAGAAAGAGGGGGAGAAACTCAAGACTTTCTGATGCATATCTGGCTTGTACTGACTGGGTATGAAGTCCAGTACTGACTGCTGAAAATGTAATCTTTTCCCAGAGATGGTTTGGACAGAAAATGTAGAAAAAAATTCCTTTAGAGTTTTTTTTAAATTGACAGTGTATTGGCTTTTTATGATCCATTGGGTGAAATGCATTTGGACTATTCAAAGAATGGTTGGAAAAGGCATTACAGCTGTGTGGACACTCGTGTACTTCCTTATAATTAGTTACGACTTAACAGGACATTAGGTAGCTTTCCTAAAATTGCCAAATGGACTTAAGGTAGCTGTCTGTAGGATGTGTCTTCATGAGAGTCTAATACGGGTAAAACCACATCTGATGGTGGTGCAGCGGCAGCCCGACACAGGCCGGGTAAGAAAACCATGGTGGACGTTGTCTGTGCCATGTCAGGGCACCGAACAAATGTGGCTGGGCTGGCTGGGAGGAGCATGAACATGTGGCCAACTGGCCCTGCGCTGCACTCCATCTCCTGCCATGACAGGCAGTCATGGCAGTCAGTGATGGCCGGCCATGGCAGACCCGACCTGGGCTGTGTTGATGGCCCAGGAACAGACATGATAGCCTGTTTTGACCCAGTCGGGCAGGTGTTAGCCCAGGCTGTGACCTTGGAGGTTTTCTGAGGTCACAGCCTGGGCTAGCCACCCACACGGTTCTGGGCAATTCCTGGCCAACATCTGGCGGCACCTGAAGGTGAAGTCTGGGACAAAGCAGGCCACAGTAGGATGCTGTCTCCTTTGGTTTTTACCCATGTGACAAAAGTTATCCTTTTAACATGTCAAGAGGATGTATGTTGAATTGTTTGCGTAGAGGGGCTACTGCATGACAAACTTACCTCCCTTTGTAAGGTCTAGGATATGTCAGTGGGCTAATACATGTTTAAACACAGACTGTCTGTATGAGCAATTTAGTACTACTTTTCTAACACACTTTAAATCTTACCTTTTACAATGCGTTAGGCATGATTTTAAAAAGGATGCTTTTCTTTCATATGGTAGATTCCATAACGACTTCACTTGTGGGTACAGGTTTTACAGGTCCTCATTACTAAATTTTATCATCTTCTTTTACCCTTGGCTCCTTGAATGAGCAGCTGACAACCATGGAGCTGAGCTTAATGCTCTTAACACAGCCTTTTTGGTGCAACTTGAACTGCTAGAGCCCTCAAGTATGTCCCTGCACCAATGCTAACTGGCATAGACATGATAACCATTCGAAAGAATGTTAAACAGAGTTTATCAATGTTGAGAATAATAGACAATGCATATGTTTTCACTGATATTTCAAAAATTTCCAGCTATAAAGCTGAACAGAACTTTAAACAGCAGTAGTTCATGACTTCCTCTGGCTTTCTCTTGGACTTGCAGGTTGGGTTTTGATACTACATTTTGTCTTGCATGTTTGTAAATTTCGGATTCTAAGAGCGGTGGTGGACAACATAAGCTAGTCAGAAGGATGAGCTGGGCGTGAGCAACTGAGAATGGATTGCTCCATTATGACTTGTTGGATACTTCTTCAAAGCGACTGAGACTGGCTACTGTTGGAGACGGGATGCTGGGCTTGATGGGCCATTGGTCTGACTTAGTATGGCCGTTTTTACATGGACGGAGGGTGAAGGTGGGTGTGTGGCCGTTTACACAGACACACACCCATCTCCACCCATGGGGCCGCCTCTGGTTTTCTGTCGGGCCCTGTAGGTGGAGATGGATAGGTGATGGGTGTAGGTGGGTATGGGTTGGGAGCATGCATGCACAAATGCCCACCGCCCGTGGTGTTTACACGGGTGCACACCCTTCCCTCCCCCAGCCGTTTACATGGATGCCCCCCCAAACACCTGCCGAAACACCAAGCAGAGGGGGGGGGGCACGTCTGTGTAAAAACAGCCTATGACACTTCTTGTGTTTTTAAGACCATGAGTCTGGCACCCCAAACACCTCTATTGGCCACAAATCCTTTATAGCAGTCACAAGTGAAAATGCCCGTAGAAACATTGCCTGCTGCTGCTTGTCATTCTGAGCCCAGGGCCTACTGAGGGAGTAGCGCCTAATGTTCTGCTGCTCCAGGAAGAGGAGAAGGGAGTGAGAGGATTGCATCACTTGGAGACCACATTGCCCTGCAGCGTTCCTGCTTGCTCCATAGTGTGGTATGGCCAGCCCTGATCTCTGGCTCAACACAGTGGTAATGACACTCCTTCTGTTGCTTAATTTTTGAACCACCCACTCTCTCATCCCCCCCCCCCCCAACTGACTGGGGAACACAGTTTGATCTCTGGAGAAAACTGCATGAGACCACCACTACTTTAAGAAGACAGTAACAATCACGAAGAGATTATTCATAAACAGAATAGGCTCATTAGCTGGCAACTAGCCAGTAACGTGTTAAATTCAAACACTTCTAGGAACTGTTATGAGTTACCGTTGGTTCACAGGAGTAGAAAACTAATTTGAAGCCTGACCCTGCAACATTAGTGTGCAGATGAGCTGTTGCACCTGTGCAGAGTCCTTCCCCTGCCCCCCAAATACAGGGGGCTCTATGCAAGGTGCAGCAGTACCAGTGCAACTAATAATACAGGATCAGAGCCATTAGATCTAGTTGCTGTTTCAGACATATGTTTTCTATTTTGTTTTGCCTCCTAAAGCTAGTAGTAAAAGTGAAATGATAGTGACTATGACTGTCATAGGTATAGCTACCTGACAGCCTAAATGTGTTCCTTGCTTGTATTTAGGATTTTTCATTCTCTTAATGAATAGCATATTCAAAACCTTGCAAAAAGTTCTTAAATTGTGCTGCCTTGTCTTCTAGATCTAAAACTTCCCTGTTACACACTTAGAATGCATATTCTTGCTAGTAAATTACTGCTAAAGTTTTGCAGATTTCCGATTCCCTCTATAGAAGGGCATAAGGCAGTATGGTGTTATAGGTAGGCAGTCCTGCTACCTGCTAATGGACAATCTAATCTGAGGCTAAACTGTAAGTGTCTCAATACTCTTCCTTCTTATTTAGGAATCAGTGGGCATTGTGTAAACAGTGGTGAAGCTGCTTTGTTGCCAAGGTGATTTGTAAATGTTGCTATGACAATATTTCTGTGGAGCATTTCCATAGCACAAACATGGTAAATTATGGGATGCATACATTGTGAGTCATAGTATTGTTCAGAGATCAAGTGATTTAAGGTACAGGCATACAAACACACTTGTATCGGCCTAGGACCCGTTCCAAATGGACTGCGGTTTGTGGGTGGAAATGGGTGTGCGCCCGCGGTGGGTGAGTGCTCGTTCCCACAGGCGCACACCCATCTCCATGCACGGAACAACCGGCATTGGAGCCCGCTGCTCCATGTGCGGGTGATGGGTGGAGCATGCACACACCTCCACCCACTGGGCACCATTTCCGTGGGCACCCACCTATCCGCCCCACACCTGCTGTGGCGTTGGTACAGGCGCCCCCCCCCCACTGTGCACGCGTGTGTGTGTGTGTGGGGGGGAGGCGCCTGTGTGAAAAGTCCCTAGGTCACATGACCAATAACCACCACTTTGGTAGCAATACCAAAATCACACTCAAGTGTGTAAAAATTTCAGAAACCATGAATGTGTTGCTAGATAAATAAGTCGTTACGCTTCTCTGATCTTGCAGGAGAGAAATACTGTTTAATTCTCTGCTGAGCAAAGTGAAGATTGGTTTGTTAAAAGAGTTAAACTATTTTGTATTTGGAGATGAGCTTTGAAAGATTATATTTTTGGAAATTCAGTGGCTTCGTCAGCAGGGATGTTAGACTAATATTGAGGGTTGGTCTGCTGCAACATTTTTGCTAGAGGTCTCCGTCCGTTAAGCAAACAGCTTGGCTATCCTCCAGTTTCTTGCTTTGTGTCTGTTGAGAAACAAAAGATCAAAAAGCAAACATTTTGTCGCCGCTCTTTGGACCACTCAGCGTTACCTTGCTATGGCAGTCGGTGGTGTGGAAGTCCTCATGATTTGGAATATTGGGCTTAGAGAAGGAGTAAGCATGTATGCAAAATATCCCATCAGAGACAACTATATAGGAAAAGTTGTGTGGCTTTTGATGAGATAGACAGAACTTTGCTTTTTTTATTCTGACAAGGGATTTGAGTGAATTGTACTGTTTATGTTGTGCTCTTGATGATGAATGCTAGCTAGCTTTCATGTTTAGATGGTCGCTAATGTTTCCTGTTAAGGCCCAGGATCAGTGCTTAGAGGCATGTTGTTTAATTGACTGCAATGAGAAGTCTGAAAAGAATGAAAGATAGTTGTAGCTGCCATTTTACCTTGTAAAGAAAGGTCTGTAGTTCTGATACGAAGTTACACTTCCAGTTTGCATTGTACAGGAGATGCAGGGTGTTCTTTACACACACCTTAATTTTCCCAGACTTCAAAGTCCAGGTTCAGTGAAGTCGCGCTTTGAGAGTTTAGATGCTCCCCTCCTGGAAGTCAGCTGGATGCTGTTGTAAACAGCAGCGCCTGGCGACTTCCACATGTTTTGTGACCTGGACTTGCAAGTCCTCTGCTACCGGGGACTTACAAGTTTGGGTCACAAAACATGCAGCAGTCACTAGGCACTGCTGTTTACAACGGTGCCTGGCTGACTTCTAGGGGTTGGCATGGGGGAACATCTAAACTCCCCGTGAGCAACAAAACCCAGACTTTGAAGTCTGGGAAAATTAAGGTGTGTATAAAAATGCCCACGTTCTCATCACCTAGTGTTTGGCTGACAAAAATAAGAAGCTTAAGATTTAAATTCTTTTTTTATAAAGTCTGACTAGTACGCTGTGGGCAGTGCTTCATTGCAATACAATATCTTCATTCTTTGTAGATCCCTATAGTGAGACGGTACAACTTCTGGATTAGCATGACTAGACTAAAGCAGGTCAGTCAGGAGTCCGCATGTTGCCAGAATAAAAAGTGCTGAAATGACGAGGGCTAGAGGTTTGGAACTGCCTTGCATGAAGGGACTGTGCTAATAGGAAAAGTCTACTCAAGACACTTCAATAGCTGCCGTTTGCTATATGAGGAGAGATTATTTGCGTTGACACGGTATTTTTTAATGTTCTCTCTTCTCACTAGAGTAAGGGCTGTCAGAGGTTTTCTGCGGTTGTGGGAAGTGCCCAAGCTGGGAAAAGAGGGATGATGCATTTGCTTTGTGCTGGCATTAATTCGTATTGGCACTTAGGAAGGCCTGCCTCTGATCTGGGATGTTTTGGAAACCAATCTGAATAGGCAGCAGGTTGGAGTCTGCTGGTAAAATATTAATAGAGTTCATGGGAGTTGTGTTCTGTGAAGCTATTGTGGTTGTGCTGAGCAGAGGAAACCTTTGGGCATTTGACGTAATTAGCCTTCAGAATGATAATGCGTTGATGCAAGATGCATGTCTGCTACAAGAGTGACCGTGTTTGACTGCCCCAATTTTTGTTTGTGTCTTGTCCTGACAATTTATCATTCTTTTAGGTGCATGTAGAGCCTTGCAAAACAAATGGATTTTTTGTTGTTTAAGAAAATCTGTTTGCAAAAGAGGGTTTAGTCAGGATGCTTCCCCAAAACATTTAATTTTAAATTACTTTGTCTAAATTTGCCTTCTTTCTTTGTCATAGGAAGGCTATAATGCAACTTGATGTATTTTCATAATACATCCAATTGTCTTATTTTTAATATATGTATGGAAGTAGTTTGGTTCAGGTACTATTGGGATGTCCCACTGTTAGCTTGGTAGTATCAGGATGTCCCACTGGAGAATGTGAGTGCCATTGGATTTCCAGCTGCCTAGAAGTAATACACCAGCAAAATGCATTTCACAATTCATTTATTCTGGCACTATACTTTGTAAGATGCTAGCAAGGCACCCTGATTTCTGGTGAGAACCCATTGCAAGGAACGGAGAAAGGACATGAACAGATCTTTGACTTACTGAGGTTTCTTGCTTAATTATGAATGTGGCATTATTAAATGAGGCATACATTTTTGCCAGGGCTCATCACAAGTAACTGTTGTCAGGTTCAACCAGGGCACCTCTTCCAGCCCCTACCAATGCTGCTAATTTGCAAGACCCCACCCTGGTCTGGAGGCAGAAGCACCAGCCTCACCCCAGTCTGTCCTCTGACAGGGGTGAGGCTATTGTAGATGAGCAGGGAGCTGTTTACTCATTGGCTATTTGGCTAGGAGAGTGTTTCGCCATCGAACAGCTGATAAGTGGCAGCAGCGGCAGCCCCCAACCTCCATCAAACTTAATCTGGCCCTGAGTAAGGGTTGGCAAAGTAGAGGTGGGAATGGGGGCTGGTGGAGTCATGGCATCTAGCACGGCAGTTCCACCAGCCCCACTGAATCCTGCCCCACCCCCCTGCTTCTGGGATCAAAGGGAGTTTCTGAGACAGGTTTGAGCCTTGGAATCCGTTTTTTGTGAGTTAAATATCCCCCCCACAAATTAAGCTCTGAAATTAAGTGCCTGCTCCCTGAAAGCCCCCAAACACACACAACCTTTGTGTATGGGGACCACTGCCTTCCATATTAGGATCTGACTATCCTTGTTCATCCCCAAGGCTTCTGTGTTAAGGGGGCTCTGATCTTGGCAGAATCCTGGCCTCATAACAGTGTGTTAAGGGCAAAAAATGAGTTGAAAAATATAAATGCTAGAAACATAGTGAAGTTCGTTCTTATTCTGTCTGTCTGTCTTGGGAATTTAACTTTGCATTTTTAATTTTATTTTTAAAAAGTATAGATTCCTTTAAAATCTGATAGACACATCTTTGCAGCAATCCCTTGGATGTTACTGATCTAGTCTCTTTTGAAAAGTGTAGAACAAAACTGGCTATCCTATTGGTTGTTGTGCATTGTACAACTGCCACTTGCAAAAGTGAAGTCCTTCAGTGTACTGTTACCATGCAGGTTTATTTCCATTATCTAAAAGGATATTGTTTTTTAAATAGTTTATAGGACCCAGTACCCTAAACCAGCCACTCTTCTAAACTATAGAGTTTGACTAAGAGGTTTGGAATAAGAGGGTTTAACTGTTTTATTCATGTCCATTTGTTGTATATGATTTTTATGCATTGTAACCTGAACCTTTGGGATAGGGCTGGATAACAAAGTTAAATCAATCCATCAGTGCTGTATAATGAGTCAGCTGGGTCATACAGTTGTAGCTAGGCTACTAAACTTGCACAAGGAAGGACAACACCAAACAGGCATGTCTGGCACTTGGGAAGCCTGCTTGCCCCAGAACAAATAAGGAACTTTGTTGATCAAGTGCCTTTAACTTTTGCAGGATCTAGTTTGTCTTTAGAGAAAGCACATAGCCTTTTATTAGGTGTGGAGATGACTATCCAAATGAGAACTGAATGTAAACCCATGACGTTTTCTGATGTCTGCAGACAGCTCTTCTGTTTGTGCTGCTGCTTAGAACTTTTTCCAAAATGACCAGAAGCTTATTAGCTTTTGCTGTTCTGTGTTGTATTCAGCAGTAGAACTGTTAGCATCCGGTCACTTGAGCTCTCTTGCAGTCTGGAAAACAAGACACTGGTCGCAATCCCAAGCGGGACCCGTGTGAGATCCGTGCAGGTCCCGCACGGGATTCGCGTGGCACAAAGCAATCCCTATGGAGATGCGTGCGGTTTGTACTCATGATGCGCGCAGTGTGCATGGGGCATGGGATTGCCCCCAATGACACTGGACAGACGGAAATGGAGGGAAGAGTGGGGCAGGGGTGGAAGAAATGCAGAGAACAATTCAATGCGTCTTAAGGTTCAATTCATAAATAGTTTATAAAAAATGAACAGATAATAAATAGATTTTTATTAAATGGCCAATCAGTCAATTATTATGGGGTCAAACAGGTCAGGACCTTTCTGGACCTTAAAACCATAGCTTATAGCAATTTATAACACGTTCTGCAGATGTAATTCTAACATAAATTACTGATTTCTCCCATTGATTAGTGTTACTAACCCATTATATACCACACCATTTATAAATGAAACTTGAGCATAAATAGTGACTGAGCTCTTTCCTCAAGAAGCCAGCGTGGGGAGACGGGCATGAGTTAGATTTATCAGAAGGCTTTTAAGTGGATATGCCAAAGCTTGAAATGGCCCAGATGTGGCATTGTGGTAGGGAAACCCAGCAGCCACTTCTTTTCCATGAGGAGTGTAAATGGCAGTGCTTTTCTGTTCTCTGTCCACTTGGGATCGCAATAAGAGATGCTCCTTACAGGAGATTTTTAAGGTTTCTTTATTTATTAAAAACATAATATGGTTTGCCATTATGGCAATATAGGTTGCCACAATATGGTGGCTCTTCTGTCTTGCTTGCTTTGTTCAGCTGCAAGCAAGTACAAGTGGTGGCTATTTCATGTTGTCTGTACTTTTTAAACATTTCTTTGCCACCATTTGAATTAGAGATGTACAGGCTCTTTAAAAAAAAATTAAAAAACCCAAAAACCAACCCCCCTCCCCCCAGCAGCAGCAGCTGATGAGTGGCAGCAACAACAACCCTCTGCCTCCATCAAACTTACTCTGGTCCTGAGCAAGGCTTGGCAAAGTAGAGGTGGATGGGGGCTGGTGGAATCATGGGAAAAAATGTTGTGGAGCACAGGATTCAGCCACCAATGAAAAATACCGACACTCAAAGCTGCTGCAAACTCCCAAGTTAACCTTTTGTCTTTTGCAATATTTTGTCTTCACATCTTGTATGACTCTAGGGCAGAGGAGCTCCTTATTTTAGTCTAATGTTTGGAGTGTTATAGTAGGTTTCTGGCAAACATCCCAAGTCTGGTGTAGGAAGAGGTGTCTGAGTGAGCAGATAAAGCACAAGGGTATTGAAAAGGGTAGCGGGTAAGTGGATTGATGGAATAAGTTAGAAGGTGGGTTTGTATTTGGGAGGGAGTGTGTGTGTGTACAAAAGGGAAAGAGAGAGCAGAGAGAGATGTTTGAAAAGGATATGGAATGGTGGAGAGGGAGCTCAAGAAAGGGAGAGTCTGAAAATAGTACAGGAAGAAAGGGGACAGCAGCCAGTAAAGAGTAGACAGTTTAACCAGAATCACTGGGAACACAGTTATGCAATATTTTTTTTAAAAAAAAATGTAGTTGGGGGAAAAAAAGTGGAATTAAATGGCATGTATACACCGTGCATAAGAGATGCACAACTGCTGTTTTCATCTTGACCTAATTCAGAGAAGTATTCCTATCACAGACAGTACTTAAACAGAGGCTTAAATGCTGTTCTGGTGCAGGCCTTGAATTAAAAGGGTGTAGTGGTAGTTGTGCGTGTGCTTCTTTTTCTCGTTTTCCTCATAAGCTTTTTCCATCAGGCTAGTAAGTGTCAGGTAAATTTTCAAGGCCCTGATGTGGTGGTCGTAGCAGGAAAGCCTACGTGAAACAGGCAAGTTTCAATTTTTTGAAGCAGGAGAGGGGGAGAGGCCTAGTGCATGGTAGCTTGGAGACTATTCCATACATGGCTGTGTATAACCTTTAAGTGTGTTTCCTATCAACGAACAAGTGTTGGAATGTGCATTTACTAGTGTTAACCATTTGTGCATCCAATGACATGCAGTGACAGGGTCAAACTCTGTAAATAGACTCTGCAGCTTTGAGTGATTAGTCTTTTGATGACTTCAATTTCAGCTGCTCCAATGATTTATGTTATAAAAAGTTTTATAAATTGCAGGAATGAATGAAGCTTGCCTTATTTTTTAAAGTGGCTCTTACAAAAGAGGTGATCTGTATGTAATTTGTATCTGAAGGTGTTTCTTTCATGAAAGGAGCCCAACCTAAAGAGAAGAAAAAGTGTAGTGTGAAGTTTCTGTGGCTGTTTAATAGTGAAATGCCAGCTTAGAAGATGGTGAAAAATTAAACGCTAAAGATAAGAATTATCCCCCTGCTTGAGTCTTGATAAAGCAGCTAATAAGATATGATTTCTGAAACAAAGTTATCCTGAAGAGGTCACAATTGATAGTTATTTCACAACAGAGTCGTGTGTTGATTTTATGATTTATTTATTTTTTTAAAGGTGATTTTAGTAGTTCAGAAAGCAACCAACGTAATCATCCTCATCCTCATCTTCTTGAACCTTCCGAGGAAAAAGAGTCTCTAATTGACAAATGCTTGGAGCGGCATCCTGTATATGAAAAGACAGGAGACCAGTCAGCAGAAGATGACAGCCAACCCTCCTGCCCACAACTGGACAGAAAGCGTAAACACTCTGGCGAGAGAACTCAGAATGACGATAGCCTTAATGAAAACTTTGTGGACGATCTGGAGGATGAAGTTGTGTCAAAGGCAAAAAAGAGGAGGACCTCCAAAGGTAAGGACTTTACTTCAGTGTCTCTTTGAGGCATGTTTTCTGACAGGAGAACTCCCTAGGAATTAATGCATTTCCATTTACGAACTTGATCATTACCGATCTGAGCTGTCATTTCACTTGAGATAATGTCATTGGACAACGTAGTCCTAGCAATGCAAATGCCTGTAGTGCATGTGACCCTTTTTAATGACCTAATCGTTGCAATGCATAGTGTGGTGGTAAAGCTGAGACTCTCTTCCCCACAAGTGAAATGTAGCTTTTGTTTTTAAGTTGAGGGGAGCCTTTTGATTAATTTTTAGTTATTTTTCCATTAGATGACTGGCCTGAGAGGGAAATGACAAACAGTTCCTCTAACCACTTAGAAGAGCCCAGTTGTAATGAGGTGACCAACCTGAAGGTGTGCATTGAATTAACAGGGCTCCATCCCAAAAAGCAGCGTCACCTGCAGCATCTTAGGGAACTATGGGAGCAGCAGGTGTCACCAGAGAGATCCCCGTCCGGCAAGTTGGGCCGGCAAAGCAGGAAAGATTTAGCTGAGACTGTTCAGCCAGAGGCCACTGCAAAGGTCAAAGACTGCACAGAAGAAAGGTACACCAAGAAAAGGTCAGAGGTCAAAAGCAATAGAAGTTGGTCTGAAGAGTCCCTCAAAACAAGTGACAATGAACAAGGTATGCAGAGATTATCAGGGAAATTTAGCATTAATAGTGACGCATGCTGCCACCAGTACTTAGAAATTGTCAAGTTTTTATAGAAGTCCATTTATGTATGGACTTACAGCTCCACTATAAAACATTCACTCTAGCTGAAATTTGGCAAACGGGATCGTGCTTTCTTTGTGTGCGTGTATGTGTGTGTTAATTACAGTTCGAGTTATTTCTATGCTATTTTACATGTGTAGAAATTGAAGTTGTGTGTCTGTAGATGCATTTTGGCATTCTTATAACTCGGGTATGGTTTTGACTTGGAAAAAAGTGACAAGGTGTTTGTCTGTTTGTGAAAGAATACTCTGTACCTGTATAGCTAAATAGATTGGTGCATCTGGAGGTAATTTAAAAAAAAAACAAAAACAACCCAAAACCAAACGAAAAAAGTACCTAGAATCTGATTCTCTGTCTATCCTGGGAATCTGTTGTTCCATCGGGTTTTGAACTGCCAAAGGTTTCTTTCTCTCCCTCCCCCCAAGACTTGGAGGCAGGCAAGAGGTTTGCTTTTTATCACCGTCTTTCTATGTGGGGTGACCTACACTTACCTTACTCCCCAGTTGCTTAGCTGGTCCTTCATGTTAAAGGTGCAGAGATCTTGGTTCAGTCTTTCAAGCCAGTCAAGTCTGCAACACAAAACTTCTTTAAGATGAAGCATAAAAAAGCAGCTCTATTTCAATTCATATTTGGTTCTGATGAGAGAACTGTTTCTTTTAGGTTGCCCAAGCTTGGCAAAAGGGCAATCAGTTAAGTCTCGGTGAAATGATACCAGATTCCATTGGAGAATATCACCAAATTCTGTTGCCTTAAATTGCTTAATCTTTTCTTAATCTTATCTAGGATTGTTCTTGGTCAAAAACTCAATTTATGACAGTTGTTGGGTCAGGTTTTCCAATGGATTTAGTGGGCTAAAAAATTGAAAACTTGCTTAAAAGGGACTTTGAGTCTTCTTCAATTGATTAAATGTTTCGATGGGGAACATGGTGTCTTCTTGGCCACCTCTCTCATCACTTGCTTCTTCTAGAAAATGTGTGTATATCGGAATGGTGAGACTAAAAAGCTATAGTCTTTCACAATTTGCTAGCTGTTATCTGTGAGGCTTCCTCCGGTAACAGTAGATCTCCTTCCTTTGTGACACACTTGCTGAAGCAAAGAAATATATGTTTTTAATGTACACCTTTTGACTGGGGCAAATATGGCTGTTTTTACATGGACACCCCCACCTGTGTTCGGGTGGTATTTTGGGGCGGGTGTTTGATAGGTGGGGGCGTCCGTGTAAAAGCTCTAGCGGTGGGTGGGGGGGAATGGGTGTCCACCTGTATAAACAGTGCACACGCTCCCACACAACCCCCATCTACACCCATTACCCACCCACGGAGCCATCCAGAAAACTGGAGGAGGCTCTGTGGGTGGAGATGGGTGTGCGTCCATATGAAAGGACACCCACCCCTGTCTGTGTAAAAATGGCTTATATTTGTGGAGTCTATTAAAAGACCTTCAGAACTCCTTGGATCTGCTTATATCATGTCCTTCCACTTCTCGTAAAGATTCTCCAAGAGTCTTCAGGTCACTTTGTGCTTGAAATTCCAGCCCTAATTGATTGTAAATCTTCACCCTTTAAAAAATTTTTTTTTTCCAGACCTAGAAAATTCTTACCCAAATTCAACCAGATTGGCCTCTCTGTGGATAAAACCCATTTAGGGGAGGAGGCCTTAGTTTGCTAAATCACCTCTGCCAAATATTTCTTTAAACACAAAGTAGCTTGTTCCAAGGGAGCTTCTCTTCATGTTTCATTGTATCTCTGCTTTTCTAACTGGTAAGTGCCCTTTGGCATGCAATCCTCTGCTTGAGTGTTGGCCAAACTGAGGACCATCCTTGGGAGACAGGGCACCAGGGTTTCCCATTGCCTGCATGATTTGCAGGTTCGCTGGGGAAGGCACAATTGTATGAACTGATGTTTTACTACACTTGCCAAATCATCCCATCTGGGAATATTTTAAATCAGCAGAGGCCACGAGAAGAATTTCCTTATCTGAACTTTATCTGTTCAGAAGCAAACTAGGTCTCCTGGAATTGTCTGTAAAGTGTGGTACAAAGTTCAAGCTTTGTTCAATCAATTTCTCAGTCTGCCTCTGCTTCCCCCAGCTTGACAGCAACCCATAGATTCTGTCAGCTGTTTGGCATAATTGTGGTTTATGTGGAAATGCTCCCTTGCTGTCCCCTCCCAGCATTTAGTAATCGGGCGCTAGGGCTATCAGGCTGTGTACTGCCATGTCACTATGTTCTCGCCAAGGACAAATCTATGTGACAGCTCTGCCTGGAGTCTGTCAGGATGGGGAGTTTACAAGGGACATTGCGTGGCTCAGGAGCATGTAGTTTCCCCAGGAATTAGGGAATAGTCGCCCTCCTTCCAATAGTCCTTGTGAGACTCAAGGCCATTCATGTGCAGATATTTAATCAGCACAACTGGGCTCACCTCTGTTGTTCTGGCAGAGCGGGAAACAAGAACCTGAACAGAGAGGCCCGAAGGAGTCTACTAAGCCTGCTTGCTGGGTCCACCTTCCCGAGTAGCTGCTCAGTCTGGCCATTAGGAGCTTGGAATGTGGATCACACTGAAGTTGTTTTTTCCTGGGTAAATTTAATTGCAACCTAGTCTAGCAGTATAACCATGTTCTGCTCCGTCCGTTGGTACTTGCATAGGCCGGCTGCCTTGCTTCTCTTTTTTTGCTTGAGTGTCTGATGTTCCATTAATATTGATGGGAGTCTTGCACAGCATTCAAAGATAGAGCCTAGCCTTTATGCAGTAACGGGAGTTTTATTGTGTCACTTTGCATCTTCCATTGGAAAAGACCATCAACAAAAGAGCGTCTAGTCTTCTTGCTAAGTAGCCCTCCTTAGAGGCTTGAGATCAAATTTCTTGGGGGTGGAAATTTGTGTCTGGGGTACCATGTGTCCTGGTCCTTTCCAGTTCGTTCATGTCTCTCATTATTGCTAAGTAACATCACTTTAGAGACTCCAGCTTGCTGGATAGGAGAACAATGGAACCTCTGTATGCTCTCATTTATTATTTATATTCATTTATTTAAACTTGTATCCCACCCTTTTCCTAAGACTCTGCCTTTAATCAGCCTTTAAGACACGAAGAGAAGTATCCTCTGAAATTTTTGTTTGGCCATTGTTTTAGTTCCCTTTCCATCAGGCAGCTTCACCTTCACAGTCTGTTCCAAAGAAAGGCAACAGAGAATCTTTTTACTTGAGAAATTTGGTCTTTGTTTGAACCAATCATCTTTCTTGTGCTACCCTTGTAAAAACATGTCCTTGTTTCTGATGTTGCCACGGCTGAGGAATTTTGCCTGAGTAAAGAGCTAAGCCGTGGAAGAAATCTGGGACTAGCCCAGGTGTTCTGGGAACCCAAAAAGGGCATGAAAGATTGCTATCCTCTCTCTCTCTGGGCAGATTAAGTGCACTGCACTGAATTCTTACAAGGCCATTTAAGTGCCTCTGAAGTTATAGTTGTTTCCTGGCTTTATTACAGGATCTGCTACTTTGTACATGGAGTCCTTCAGAGCTTCTTCTAAGAATTGCTGCTTGCTAAGACCTTTTCCCCAGAAAACACCAAGAAACTGACCTGATGCTTCCCTCATCCACTGATGTCTTAGGGAACAGAGGGAAGGTTTTCAAAGGCCAGCAGAAATGGGAATTGGGCACTTAGCTACCATTTCTCCCCCAGAATCCTTGAGTTTTCCCTTGGGGCTGCCCAATAAAGAGCATCTCTTTTTATGTGCAAGCCTAAGGAAACACAAACCCCAAACCAGTTGCCTGCTACTTAGGTGGACAAATACAGTAGCTTTAAGGCCGAAAATGAAGTGTATTCTCATTCAAATAAGACAAAATGACAGGTAAGGACATCACTTCTGCCTTGTACATCCACAAAGTAGTCAATCCAGAATGAACTCTGATTTCTGTCTACATTACCATTGCTTAAGCCTCTGCAGTCTTCTCTAGGCAGAATTCCCTTTAGTGGGTTTATCTGACCAGAACAATTACTTTAAACTTGTGGGTTAACGTTTACATAACTTGCGTGTGGAACCCTTACATTTTAAAAAACATTTTGAAAAATATAATGTATTGAATTGCCTAAACAATGCAGGAGCTTCTGTGTTAAGTCTTAACAATGCATTTTCCTTTTAACACACCATGCAACGTGTAATGATTTTCCTCCCATTTAGGTCTGCCTCTCTTCCCAGCATCTCCACACATGAAGGGTCTTTCATCCACCAATACAAACAGCAAAAGGCAGACTCCGCCAAGCTGTACTCCAGCCTCAAGGTTGGCTGCCAAACAGCAGAAAACTAAAGAAAGCCAGAAGACAGATGTGTTGTGAACAGACGAGGAGGACGATTTCCAAGCTGCATCCCTGCTGCAGAAATTCACGGAGTGCGAGAAGCCATCAGGGAAACGTCAGTGTAAAACAAAACACTTGGCACTACAGGAGAGGAGAAGGAGGTCGTCTTTGACGGGGGATGACACTACAGATATTGAAAATGCTGAAGATAAGGTATCTATATTTAGACTTAATTCTTAGTTACAGAGGTTACGGAATGAATAAAATGATTGCTCTGTAGAAGGCTGAATTTGCTTACAAACTCTTCCCTGTTACTGTGCCTTTTAAAAATCAGTTTGCCTAGTTTGCTTAAGCCAAGATCAATTGCAGGTATTCAGACTGAGGACTTGTAAACTTAGCAGCAGCAGAAGTATTAGAAAGAAAAAAAAATCTACTGAGAATAGCAATGCAAGTGTCAATTGGCAGAATATATTCCCATCACTGTATTGTTTAAAAGGAGGGGGTGAAATTCTTAACTGGCAAAGTATATTTTCACCAGTGTATTGTTAAAAAGAGGGGGGAAAAAAAAATCCAATCATGATTTTGACAGGTCACAGCAACAAGAAGATTCAGAAAGAGACCAGAGCCTACTTCAGACTGTGACTCTTCACAACCACACGAGCAGAAGCTGCATGATCGCCTGCAGCAGACTCCCTCGTTATTGCCTGTCTCTCAGCCCTCACAGCTGCAGATTGCGAGCACCCCTCAGGAGACCACCCCAAGTCGTCCCATGCCGCCAGAAGCCCGAAGGCTTATTGTCAATAAGAATGCTGGAGAAACTCTTCTGCAAAGGGCAGCTCGTCTGGGATATGAGGCAAGCTTCTTTTAAAATACTCTCAATTAGAATGAGGAAGATTTTTGAGGTGTTTTTTTTTTTAAAAAAAACCCTTATATATAAATGCAGCTAATTCATTTTGTGAGCCTCATTTACCAATGTCTACACACAAGTTTAGTTTTGGCAGCATGTATGTTTCTACACTTTTGTTTCTAGGTGAAGGCATTCCATGATTTGAATGTCTTCAGGGGGCCGTGATGGGGAGGAGGGAGGAACATGGATAGCTCCTCTGCGCATGAGGTGTTCAGTCTCCAACCCTAGTCATTGTCAGAGGAAATTGAGAGCATGCTCTCTGGTCAGTTCTCAACCAGCCTGGCCCTGGCTGGTTTCTGTACATGCTTGCCAGTTGCTGCATACAAGCAGTTTTAGGCTCCTGGCCTCAGAGCTTTACTGTGACAAGCCTTATTCCTCTCGGTGCAGCTTGTACTGGCAGATTACTTTAAGGATTGGGCTCTCTGCTCCCATGCTCCACCCCAGAATCAAAGCCATGGGCAGCCCATTTCTTGGACTGACTGGCAGGAGGAACAAGGGATACCCATGGCAAGGCAGAAGGGGCTGATTGGCCCTTGGCAGGAAAAGTGAGCTCAAATGTTCTTGGCAAGTGGGGACAAAATGCCACATAGGGATCTTTTATTCCACCATCCGCTATGTTCAAGTCTACATCCCAGTTTGGTTTGGAGCCCCTCTCTTTGTGTAGGCAAATTAGCTGCACAGCTTTTCCCTCCTTTTTGACGGCCAGGCTCCTATCCTCTCCACTCCCACCTTGGGCATTCCCCTAATGGGAATGTTTGCATCTTTGAGGTGGCAGCCTGACTTGCAGAAGTGAACTTCTGAATAGTGATTGAGGAGTTATGCAGAACTCCTCAATCTTAAAAAGCAGAACACTTTATGTGGTGTACAGGGGGATCTACTGAACTCTGTGGCTTTGGTTGGGAGTATTTTGTCTGTGCGCACTTTGTTTTATACTTTGAACATCTCGTTTGCAAAAGGAGTTTGTTTTTGTTTTTTTAGTTTGTTTTTAAAAAAATGAGTGGCTTTGATATCAGATACCAAAGAGATAGTGTCTTGGCTGTCACCTTGCATGCCTAGCAGAATGCGCTCAAAGTATATTTAGAATCTGTTTGAATGCAGAGCTTTTGCTGCAGAAATTGCTCCGCAGCAGTGTTTTTACATGGTCCTGCTGCTCCAGGGCAATGGAGGACCAATGAGGCACTAATGAGACAAATTGCCCCATAGTCCCTGGGGATAGAGCCTACAGGCTGGTGACTTAACCAGCGATGCATGATACAAGTGTTTGATAGAACAGTTCTCTCCCTCTGCATCTTCAGTTGTGAATGTGCTGCTAGCTACTTCCAAACCTCGCCCCACCAGCTGGCCATTCTCTCTCCTTGTCTTTATTATTATTTTTATTCTTATTAGCAAGCATCTATATACTGCCAATGTACCTGGCACTTTACAAAGTAATTGAATAGACACAGTCCCTGCCCCTAGGGCTTACAATCTGAGAGATTGTGTGTGTGTGTGTGTGTGGGGGGGGGGGAGACGAAGGAAGGGGAACAGAGGGAGAGACAAGGAGGGTAACAGTCAC
>QEPC01003278.1:1936157-1961938 GCA_003113815.1 Sphenodon punctatus
CCCCCCCCCCCCCCAAATGTGGGCAAGCCGAATTTGTTAATAATTGAGATATCAAAAGCTCTTTCAAATGACTAGTGTAAAACCAATGCACCGTGTTCAGAAGCATGGTTCTGATTAGAGCAATGCTGACTTGTTCTGGGGAACATTAGAGCAGCGCTGGTAGTTGTAGAAAAAAGCCCTGTGTCTGGACTGTGAATTTAGCTGGTTTTTGGCAGAGCTTTACTTCATTTCATGATGGATATTTGGGTGTTATTTCCTGCTATTGTGCTTGCCTATCGCAGCATGGGGAACTGAGGCAGCATAAACTTGAGCATTTTGTTTCTGGTGATTTATCAGTCAAAGTGGTAGCAAGAACTGGGTATCTAGGGAGCTGTACTGCTTTCCTCTGCCTACGAGTTGATCTGCAGCCAGTCGGGTGACTAAGGTGAGCAGACTTAATGGCTTTGATCCAAAGCCCAATGATGTCAAAGAGAGGAAGCATAACAAGTGCTTCAGTGGTGTTTAGCTACGGCACGTGGTTAACAAACATTTTGGTAATTTCTGGAGCTACTTTTACATACTTTGAAAGGGAAAATATATCTTAAGTGACTTGGAATAAGAAAAATAAAATTTTAAGAACGTTAATTATTTTTCCAGTAAGGATCTTAAAGCCACGTGAAAGGTTACAACAGGCTTGTGTAATAAATTTGGCTTGAGATGAAATGCTACTTTATATTCAGCTCTGCTTTTTGCTAAAGTGCTTGTACTTTTTCCAGTAAATTCAGGATTTCGCCATGTCAGGAAAGGCGATGCCCGAGAGACACCTGGTGTTAGACAGTGGTGTAGGAGCAGGCTGCAAGTTCATAGGTGTAAAAATGCTGAAGGAGGCTGAGGAAAGGAAGACCTTGAGGCTCTTGGCTCTTCTTGGAAAGTTTGCCCTATGTCCTGTTTGAAAGCTGGGATTTTCTCCTTCTAGAATATAGGCAAGAAGTTCAGTCTACAGAATTCTTGGCTTTCCATGATACGCTGGGGGCAAGGGCCATCTGCCTTGAGCTGTACTTTTGAGCAATCTCCTGGCCTAATGTGGCTCTCCTTTAGTCACCTTTCCAAAGGCTGCATTAGAGCAGTGATGATTGCTTCCTCTGGACCGCCCACTAACAAGCTTGTGAAAGGGGTTTCTTCATGATGCAGAGTGGCTCAGCAGTAACTCTATAGCCACTCTATGGGGCAAAATACCAAGGCTATAGAGTAATTATACAGCCTTGGGGCAAAATACCATCTCCATGAGTTTTTTCACTGGGCTGGATGGATGATCGTGCCTGGGGGGTGGGGGCTGTCTATGAGTTCAGGATTAGGGGACATGGTTCCGCAGAGACAACTGACACATCTCATACTTGCATGGAAAGGTTATGGGTTCTTAAATCTGGTAAAGTTGAGGGCAGCTTCTTTACCTACGATGGAGGCTTGCCAACTGTGGATGTGGCCCCACTTCAGATGGGGCTACTATCCCAATTACTAGTAGATATATCTTGCATGTTTTTGCTGCCTATCTTGGATCAGCGGGTTATATTTTAGCCTCAAAGTGGGGTCATGCAGGAAAAAAGTTTGGGAACCCTTGGGATGGAATTTTAGATGTATGCTTTATTGTTCACAGCTAAGGTGAAGAAGCTTCAGGCAGTGCAAACAGCTTCTGTAGGTGGTAAGATAGCCGTGCTACAGTTTAATGAAAAGAATGGTTTTTAGAACGGTGCTGTCAAATTCAATGGCCCACCTGACTAGATCTAAATTGCTTCACAAGGCTCCTCTAATGCTAGAAAGAAAGAGAGACTTAAAAATCTGTTGCCACATGTTCCTGCATTCTGCACTGATGGTAAAATTTTCTATGAATTGAATAAATCATGTTAAAAAAAGTTAATGAGGCATTTAATTAATTAACAATGTAGAGTTTTATAGTCTTTATAGTTACATTTTGCAGTTAATGACATTCTGCTTATAGCCTGTTAACATGGAATTGCCCAACAACAAAAAAAGTAAAATAAAAAATAATCTCTTAAGTCCAACTATGGGAATTCCATCTCCTGCTCACTTAAAAAAAATAAATAAATAGAAAACATTCTTTTATTTTAAAATCTCATCTGCATATGATTGCAAAGGCTCTTATCTATGGTTGGTGGATTGCGACCTAAAAGTGTTGTGTGTGCTGCCAACAACAAAGCTTTTCTAGCAAGGTTAGTAGGTTAACCCCCCACCCCCCAGAAATTGTGCTCCACTCCCCCTTTAATTAAATATGTGCTGATGGGGGCAGAGCATGTCCTACTGGGGAGCAGGTTTATTTTTGAAAATATGTTCATGAAATACTACTGATTTTTTTTTTAAAAGGGGCAAATATACATGACTCCTCTCTCCTGATCCAAAGCATAAATGCTTTTAGTCTGAAAATTCCAAATAAAAAAAATCTCCTGTTTTGAAGGAGAATTTTTGCTTCCAACCGTAATCGTAAAGAGACATTTTCAGGTAGGTATGGGGAATCTGGGTAAAAACCACAGTTTCTAGACTAAAATTTGGCCTTCAGTATTATTAATAGGAACAGTTCAGCTCTTGGTAAGACACTAGACTGCTGGGATCTAGGGAAATTGATCTGTGCACCAGCAGTAAGTGAGTGACTGCACTTGATCCCAATGTCATGTGACTAGGTTTCTTTCCTTGGCTGGGACAGACAGCTCATTAGCTTTCTGCTATCCACTTTAGTCTGGTTAGTGAAGGCCTGCTAAAAGAACAGCTTCATGCTGTATCCTGGATACCAATTCTCAGGTCAGGTATACCAAAAACAGATTATTGTGGGCTTTCTGGTAGATTTGAAACCAAAAGAATAAATCCTCTGCCCCCTGCCTTTCCTACCCCTTTTTTTCTGGTTGAGAAAGGAAACGCACACTCCTTCTCAAGAAGCATGCAGACAGTTCACAAGAATACTGCTTAACCTTTAAAGGCAGAGAGTGCAAAATTGATAGATTGCAGCTAATCTGGGAACAGATAGCATACTTTTTCATCTAACATCAGTTGGGTCAGACTTGTGCCTATTCTGGATCTTTTGGATGAGTGATGGGGCAGTCACCGTTTCAAGATTGCATGAGAGCGCAAAGTTGAAGATGGCCTGGCACGTTTGACTGCAAGTTGAATTGTGTTAAATCCACATGGCTTTCCACTGCAATCAGTTCATTAATAGAATCTTGAAGCTTCTGTCAGAGCTCTGAATAAAGAAGAGTGCCTAGGATTAGTTTCATAGTGGCAAGCGTTGCACCGTGTGTCTTAATACGGAAAATAATCAAGCTAACAACCCTGAATAAATTATTGCTGAGTTTTGTGATTAAGAATGGTTTACTCTGAGTAAATAGAGGTTGCAGTTGTTATCGCTGAAACTTCTGCATCCTATTAGTATGTACAGAAAATCCTGCTGGCGTGCCTGTAGACCTTAGTGCTGTCCAGTACAATCCTGCCTTGTCAGCAAATAGCTGCTTCTGTTTCTCAAAAGTTAGACCTCTTCAGCTGGGATGACTGAAACCAGGACAGAAGCACGGGAATGCATTCATTCTTCCCCGGCTTTCTCTTTTAATCGCTGACAGTCCAGTCAGAAAGGTAACCCAAATTTGCTAAAATCAATGTATGCATAGCTTTACAGCAGCAAAAAACTTGATGTGAGTTTTTTCCAATACCCCTCTCTTTCCAGGAAGTGGTTCTCTATTGTTTGGAAAACAAGATCTGTGATGTAAATCATCGTGACAATGCTGGCTATTGTGCCCTGCATGAGGCCTGCGCCAGAGGCTGGCTTAGCATTGTGCGACATCTCCTAGAGTACGGGGCCGATGTTAACTGCAGCGCTCAGGATGGAACCAGGTTAGCAATTCTATCATTACTAAGATTTAATCGCTCCTGCTTTGTGGCACCTACGACTGGATTAATGTTCCACTAGGAGTTACTAGCTTTTTATTTTAAACAGCACCACAATTAAAGAAACTTCATTTGCCTCCCTCTTTCCAAAGTTGTTGCCTTCTGTAGGTTTCTCACTCTTTGGTCATGTAAATGCTGACACTTGATAACTGGTTTGCACTCTGTAAATTTTAAACCCCATTGAAATAGTTGCAGCGTATGTCTCTAGCATCTTTTGGCTTTCAGTTCCTTTTCTGATATTAGAGAAGCTTCACCCCACTGCTTACTTAGCTCACCATTATAATAATAATAATTAATAATGTATTGGAGGCATTTGTGTTGTGGCTTCTGTCTGGCTTATTTTTTATATCCTGTGAATTTTAAGTGTGTATGGTATACCTGTATTTTTCTGGGAAACCAATGATATAGACATGTTTTTGGAGCTTCGCAGAGTTTTTCTTATTGAACGGTCAAATGAAATGATGCATGTAGGCCACTCTCCTGTCTACGTATTTCCAGAGCTGTGTTTTGTCAGCATTGTGAGCTTTTCTGCATTAGAATGCGGTGGGTGCTATGTATTTCACAATGCTCCTTTGGGGAGTATGGCTTGTATTGTCTGTGTGACTGGGTGTGTCAATACCGTAACTTGTTAATTTCCTTGCTAACCCTCCTTTTAGCCAAAAAGAGAACCCCATTTAAATAGCATGTCTGATGGGTGGTTTGCATGAATGATTCCTCTCAATTTTTGCCTTCACAAGGGGTCATGGAGCAATCATGGTTGCATTTGTCACTCCTAGCCCCTTCCCTATGGGGCTCACCATTCCCTCCAGGAAAGCAGGTACAGACTGGGGAGAAGGACAGGGAGCCTGTGTGGGGGAGGGGGGAGAGAGTCACAGTTAGGCCTGCCACATTAGTGCTAGCCTGACTGCACCCCTGCCAGAGTGCCATACAAATTTTAACTTCTTTTTGTGGGGAGCACATGTTGAGCCCCTCTCTCTGTATTGTAAGGACAGACTTAAACTGCTCCATGTGATTTTTCAAACTTGAAGGTTCTCTACCTAAGTCGTCTTCCTGTTTTTGAGGAGCTGCTCTGGTCATGATTTCAATACAGCAAGGGTCATTATCCAAGGTATCTGATCTCTGGGTGCTCTCGCACAATGCTCTGCAGCAAAAGAAACTGGAACAGGAAGCAGCCTATGTTAGCTTCCCAAAGTTCAACCAGGACTGTGGCACAAGCATGCCATCCTGATCCATTGGTATTGATTGGCATCTGCCTATCCCTTCCCCTCCCCCTTGCCCCCATCATAGGGGAAGCCATATTCTGGCTTCTATGTGCTCCACAGCAGCTTCCTCCCCTGGGGAATATTTTTGGGAAGGAGCCTTCACTACTACTATTCCTCTTAAAACAATATCTAGCAGGGGAGGCGCCTGTAGTTAGTCAGTGTGAATGCTTAGCTTTAGGACCACCATCAAGTGCAGTCATGGACATGCAATCAGCATAAAAAGCACATCTCCCTAGTTTTTAAAATGTTTTTGCATAACAACTTGAAATAGTTGGGGAAACAAAGCCTTTCAGTACTTGGTAAAGATGGTCCATTAGAAGCTCATGATGATCAGTCTATCACCCCATCAGTACAATAGAAACATTGAAACTAGGGAGGGAGAGGGAGATTCCTTCCATCTCTGTGAGTACCATTGACTTTAATGGCACAGGAGTGTCCTGCCAGTCAGCCCCACAAAAGTAGGGAGGCAGAAGAATCCAGAATATTTCTTCCTTATTGAATCAATGTGGAGGTTTCCATAGGTCATTTCTCCATACAAACAGGCATTAGTATATACAAATTAAGATACCACTTTCTGGCAGCTTGCAAATGCAGATTGTTCTAGCTATGGCAGAAAAGAAATGGTAGCAGAGGGGTAGCTAGTTAGAGTGGCCCCCTGAGGCACTTGGCAAGTCTTCAGTGAGTGCTAATTGCCCATTCACCAATGCACACATTCCCATGGGCGTGTGTCCCTTGCTGGGCTCTTCCCCCTGGGCAGCTTCACTACCTCCACCTAGTATAGCTCCACCCTTGAATATTAGCACATGCCTTGCTTTTCAGTCTTTTCAAAGCCTCTTATCTCCAGCCGCTGCTGACAACAGAGAGCATATCACTTCCAGCAGCACGGGGAGCTTGTAAACACTCCCTGCGCGGCTTTTCTCTCAATGCGGGACTTAGGAGGTGCTTTTCAGCGCCTCGTTTAAAAGCGGCCTTAGTCCTATCACATTGACTCACTGTTTGATCTTGAGGGGCAGAGTTGGTAGCCGCTCAGAGAGGCTAGGCCAGAAATTCAACTTGTGGTTCTGTTTCCTTCTGGTGGCAGAAGGTTCTACCAAGCTTCGGAGTAGACACGTCACAGAGACACTCCAATTTGTATTTCGCAGTAGCGTCTTCCTCACTTTCTATAAGAGATCTCTATGAGCAGGATCCATTTCTTCCTTTTTGCTACAGCAGCCAGTCTTGTAGCTGAATGGGAGAACTTCTCAACTGGGGCCTTAATAGTCTCTTTGTGTTCATTTTTGAGTGTTTGCATGAGAACCCTCAGCTCTTGCTTCTGTTTTGGAGTTCTGGCTGTTCTATCAGATTACCAGATCAGGAGGGTATTCTAATCTAAAGTTTTAGGCATATCCTATTTTCAACTAGAGCTAGACTAAGAGCAAAATCCTCTGCCATTAAGTTGGTGGCAAAAACGCCCACCAATTTTGATGGTGGAGGATTGTCCTGTAACTTGCCTCATTGCCCACCATCTGGGAAGCACAGAATAAAAACCACTTTCCCTGATGGAGATCTTAAGTTACCAAACAATAACAGAGCGATTTCTTCTTGAAAGAGTTCTGAGAGTGTTGAAGTTAGCTACCTCAGTGAGGCCATCCCACAGTAACGCGCACCTACACTTGCTAACTGATTTTTCTGGTATGTCTGCTTAAGATTGTAAGCTTATGTTCAGTTTAGCAAACTAAGCATACAGATCAGTTTATTGCTTTCTGTCTTGAGCCAGCGTTTTCCTGGTCTGTTCAACATCTATTGCCACATCTGTTCACTGATTTGGAGTCTAGACAAAATGGTACTGGCCCTTGTGGAAGGGCACTTGTACATCTGAGGCCTTTGGGAAGTTTGCAAGGGACAACTGGCATGCAGCTTGTGTTTGATTTGTGGTGATGGCACTAAAATTTTAAAATAAGTAACTAGATGGTCGCTTGTAATTGCTGAAGCTGGTGGGGGAGCCTGTGCAGTTTGATATGCCCAAGGCACAGCATTACCCTCCACCTTTGCCATGGAGTTGAACCAAGTGCACATTTGACTTCATTTCAGCATGGAAGGGATGTTATGGCAGGCAAAGCAGAGGTATGGTGTCATGCTCCCTTCCTCTGCCCCCAAATGCAGAGGCTGCCCGTATGGGCACAGAGCTCAGGTCCTCTCTTTCTGTGTCCATGTGGAGAGGCAGCTTGGCTGGATTCCACATGCAGTAGACTTGATATTGGCTACTGCAGCTCTGGGGTATTGTGGCAGCACCCCCGAGTCGCTGATATGGGGCTGGTGGATTGAAAGTCTCAGTAAATTAAATAAAACTGAGCTACAAAAGGAATTGGGTGATTCAGCTGTGTTTTGGTGTTCTAGCTAGGATCTGAATCTTTTGCGCACTGAGGAATATTGCCCTGCAAGTTGAAACGGATGGTAGAGCATGACTCTTTCCTTGTTACATACCATTAGACTTGCTCTGAGCAGCCACTTCTTGCTGTTCTGGCAAATGAGTTAACCCGGTGTTAAGAGAATAAAGAGCCATTTTGGCATAGTCCTACCCTCCCTTTAGTGTTAGCCTTGGCAAGATGATTTCCTATAAAAGCTAATTTTATTAAAGGAACATCAACTGGGTGGGTAGCCACTCTTGTATGTCTATGGGCACCATTGTGTAGCAGACCTACTGAATGCTGATTGCAATGAAACCCACACAAGCCACTGTGTTTATCAGGCAATGAGGGGTTCAAACCTGCAAACCATAGCTGAAGTGCTTTATGTAGTTGCCATTACCTTGCAGTGGAAGCAGAGCCTGCCGAGACCAAATTTGAAAAAGAAGAGACTACACGGCACATGCCCCGCGCAGTCCCTGCATCCACAGAGGAGGCAGTCTGTCTTTGTTCTCTTCTCTTTCCTCCATGCACACATTTCCGGCGCTCCTCTTGGGAGGAGAGAGCTGCTTCTTGCCTCTCTAGTCTCTACAGTGGAAGCTCCTCGTATCACTGCTGTTGGAACAGTCTTTACTGCTTCAGTTGTGGTTACACTTGGAAATAGATTCTCATAATTCACAGGGGCCGCATTACACTTCTATTAATTATATTTTTGTTTGGCTTCAAGTGCTTAGTACTCAAAATCCTGGCAGTATGTCTGCATTGGAAATGCCTCTTTCTGGGATAGCATAAAGTGAAAATCCAACTTTCTTTTATGTCTTTGTCTATTGGGATGTCTTTTTTAAAAAGTTTACTTATAAACCTGAATTATTCCTTAAAAAAATAATTCTACCATTTGAAATGCTGAATTCCACCTCTTCCCCCTGCCCAACCCCCAGTACATCTTACTACTGTGGAGCTAAGATAGCAACTTCATAGTAAACATTTTAAAAGCTTGGTTTTGACACTTGCATTTCTAATTTCCTCAAACCTCCTCTTTTCTCTCCCTTTGTGGGTTCCTGCCAGAGGAGGACTACTTTGTGGAAAGTGCTGTGGTTCACTGGAGGAAATGGGAGTCTGGAAATGGAGGAAATTTTGGAATAGAGTCTGAAAAACATAGATGTTTTGTTCTCTGAGAAATGCAATTATTTTGCAACTGTGTATTGCAAAAATGACTGTGTAGAAACTCCAAATATGTTTTGTCCCATGTCCTTCATGAGAGCTCTGCTGGGGGCTTAGGCTTTTTAAAAATCTAATAAAATTTCTTTTGAAGATGTTGTTAGTAGGTAGCTCTGGTATTGCTAGTCAAAAATATTAGGTTGGGGTTAGAACCTTAAATGGGATCACACCATCTATGGATGGGGTCCTGATTCTGATTGATACTTGATTTCTTATTTGTGTGTTGCTGTCTGGGGTCACGAGATTGCATTCAAGTCTCAAAATGGGGCCATGTGGGCAAAAAGCTGTATTAGAACTTCTGAGAAATTGCTTTTAAGATTTCAGCAAAGTGGATGGTGGTTGCTTCTTCTCAATGGATTACGAGGGAGGGGAAAGGAGAATATGGGGGCTGCTGGTTTTTGTCCAAGTGTGGCCTGACAGCTGAGACAATCCTCTTTGATCTGTCCAGAATGTAAGCAGTTTGGTGAGGTTGAGGTGTAAGGCCTGGGGGGAAAAGAGTTCCAGGGAATTTTAATAATAATAATAATAATAAATAATAAGTAATGAATTAATAAATAACTGCAACTTATTCCAGCCAACCAGGTGTCCCTTTCTGGAGCAATGGTAAATCTGTCAGGGACGGCTTACCTTTTGTAGTACTGGGATAAAAGTCCATCTCTCCTTTCCCCCCTTTGCTTTACTAAGAGTAGGTGCTAATGTGTGTTAGACACTGTAGCAGGAGCTTGGTTTTGCTGGTGCAGTTTATGGTGGCTGCAGTTACGTGCTATGCCATCTCCAGTGTCCTCCTTCTTCCTACTGTTCTCCAGCGTTCGGCTGTTCCTTGTTTAGATTGGCCTGAGTGTTTCTTTGTTTTCGGTTTTCTCTTGCATCCTTTGCTGTACGCCTTTCTCTTCCTTTTTTCCCTTGGTTGTTCTCCCCGACCTCCACTAGCGTTTGATCTTTTGATTCTTTCTCAAGCCCTTCTACTGTGGCACCTCTTTTGCTTTGGTTTTAACAGTATCCTCTCGGCCCTTCCCTCCCCTCATCCCTTGCTTTGGCGCTCTTGCATTCACGTGGAGCCAGCTGCGGGGGGTCAGGAAACCCAAACAGTCTTGCTGGCCACTAGGGTGTGTGTGCATAAGGAGACAGGGCCCTGAGGCTTGAAGAGCAGCTGCTTCCTGTGCACGCTTCCTGCAGCAGCTGAGCAGGGGAAACCGTTCCCGCAGGTCACCGGGGAAACGGGGGAGGTAGGAGTGGTGCTGCTGCCTCAGCTAGAAGCTAGACAGCTGCTCTGAAAAGGGACCTGTGAGCTTTACAGGCCTGCAACTGAGGAGAGGCAGGAGCAGATTGATCCTCTGAGCACATCTCTAGTAGCAACACAGGCCGAGCCTTTCCCGGAGACGCGAGCAGGAATGCAGCAGGTATTGTTGTAGCTTCTGCCCCTCTGTTCAGCTGAAATGGCTGTGTGCACTCTGTCTCACGGTCTGGGTGATCTGGGGTTGGTCTAGAACTGTGCTCCAATCTCTCTTCTGCAGCATCCAGACACGCCCTTGACTTGTGCTAGCAAACAACTCTAGCTTGGCTAGATTGCTCTTGCACCTTCTAGGAGTGCCACGAGCAAAGCTTCTGCTGGTTCCGCTGAAAACTAGTGTCTAAGCTAGCTGACAATAGAAATCTATCAAACACAGTCCCACTGTGAAACTTAGCTGCCCATTGCCCACCTGTCTGGTAGCTTGGATGAACGTTATTGCCAAGGGAGTAGGAACAAGATGTTTCCATAGAAGGACCCAGCCGATCTGCCACTGCTTCTCCTTTCTTGGTCCCCAAGAGCCTGTCTGTGGTTTTTAGCCCAGTGTTGCCGTGTCAATGTAGTGACATTGTTGTGCATTAAATAAAGGGTTCTCAGCACAGACAGGCCTTGTAGGAACAGCCTAAACACATGATTACTTTGAAAACATGGAGGAGCTTTTCTGTAAATATTCCTTAATAAAAAGAGTTGATAGAAAAGCAATGGTCAACAATTTAAAGGGGAAGGTGGGGCAAGACTTCTTTTTTTTTTTTTTTTTTTAAATCTGGAAACTTCCATGTAAATTTTCTTATGGAACTTTAATTGCTAACTATTAGCAATAATTCTGCCTATCTGGAAGTAGTCATCGCTCCTGGTTTACATTTCAACATGAACTTCAAATTACATTATGTAGGGGCCCATCTTTCCATAAGGGACCAGTGGTTTAAACTTTAACTAAATGGTGCATATGCCTTATGCTGGCCCGCTGCAGGGGTGTGAATTTCTGTCCAGTTATTACGGAGGGATGGACAGTGGGTGGGGATGCAGAGTTAGAGAATGTTTCCTGCATTTCAGTTGTTTTAGTAACCACAATGTCATGCAACATTTTAAAGATGTTTGTTTGATCTTCCCTGTGCCTGAGAATATTAGCTTAGGGCTTCCAAACTAAGTGCCCTTTCAGTATGTGTGTCTTGTTTACAAATGCCTCTCGTGGCTGGGCATCAAAGGGTGAAATGTTGGCCCCGCTTTGAACCACTAAAAATAGAGGCCCTTACGATTTGGTGAAAGTGAATTTACACCATTGTACTTGGAGTTCATTGAAGGTAGCATCCTCTCCTCTTGAATGATGATTGTTTGTTTTGATTTGTATCCTGCCCTTTTCCAAAGGCTCAGGGTGGTTTACAGCATAAAAAGAGATGAAATAGATATATAAAACCCCTTTTAAAAATAGCAAGCTACTAAATTAAAACACTCCCAACCCTGCCTCTAAGCCCTATTCCTGCCCACTAAATAATGCCTGGCCAAATAAGTGATTTATTTATTGGTGCATGTTGTCCCTAAGTTCTTTGCATATCCTTCTTGTAAAACTCCTAATTTTATAGTGGCTGAAAGACAACAGTTTTGTTTTGGGTTTTCTTTGGATAACTAGTATTCTTCAAATCAAATGGATGAATTGTAATGCGAATACATAGACTGCCACATACATGGGAACCACACGTTGTTGCAGACTAATGTGTGGCCAATTTTCACAGAAGGTTCTTACACACACAACTTGAAAGCTCCTTCCGTTTTTAATTTTGCACTTCGGAGTAAGTGGAATGTGACTTTTGTTGCACAACAATTGAGTTATTGTGATCTCCATTTGTTATGTCAGTGTAGTAATTGCAGAATCCCACGAAATGTGCACTCGGCTGTACAGAGAGCCTGAATCCTGTCCCAAATGCCTTCCCCAGTGAAGATAACCAGGGAAGGGAGGGGAAAAGAAAAAGCGATGTACGGTTCAGATAGTCAAGGTGCTAGGGATCTGTGTCCCGAGAGCTCCATGTTGTAGTTGTTTTAAATGTGGTTTTCGATACATTGTCTGTTATGTACGCTATATATCAGAAATACTGACTCGTGACTTAGGGGGAAAACACGTGATGCTGGCCCGCTGTGGCCCGGGACTCAGCACACATCTGCTTCCCCACTGGCCTGCTACTGCCCTGGGGCAAGTAGGCAGCTGGCCCGGAATGGGTCCCATGGATAATCCTGGGTGCACATCCCGGGTTAAGTGCTGTTTGGCCCCCATGGCAGGGTGCTGGGAGCGGGTTGGGGCCATCTGCCTGTACACTGTGCCCTCCCTTACCCTGGGCAGGTTAGCTTGGTGCCCATCCCTGACAAGGGGAGTGTGGTGGACGCAGTCTCCCAGGCCGGGGAGCCGACGTGCTGTTTGCATGTCTACAGGTGAAAGCAGAACGTGGCTCATGACTTCAGATTTAACAGCAGGACACTGTCGTTGTTTTTTCTCTAGGCCTATCCATGATGCGGTTGAAAATGATCATTTGGAAATTGTTCGCTTGCTACTCTCCTATGGTGCTGACCACACGCTTGCTACGTACTCAGGTAGAACTATTGTGAAAATGACACACAGTGAGCTCATGGAAACGTTTCTAACAGGTGTGTAACTATACTTTTCCTGCTGCTTTGAACACCTTGTGGCATTTCCTGCCTCTCACCCCAATCAGAGTTACTAGAACACGCTAAGTTTGTATTCCAAGAAATGTTCCATACCGATAGTGACTGAACAAATGATCTACTAACAGTTAAAAATTTGCTGGAAGCACACACAACACCATGCTGCATATAGCAAACAGTGTTTATAATCCTACGCCTGCCCTTTGTTCAAGATTTTAAGTTCTAATGTGCCTTTCTGCTTCAAACATAAACTTTCAAAGCTGCCACAGAGACAGGTACATTTTAAGCAAAGTTAGTAGCACCAATTCATATGTCCAAGGTCTTTATCTTCTGGGGTTTGGGCTTTAGAGCACAGGTAGGAAAGCTATTCTATCCTGGGGGCCACTTTGAAAATTAGTATAAGCTTTGAGGGCTGCGTACAAGTTGGGGGTGGGGAGGGGACATAAGGAGTGTATTCAAGAAAAGGAGGGCATAAATCCATGATTTGTGTCATGGATCAGTCTCCTATCTTTGTGTGCATGGCCCTCATCTTTGCTTTCTTACCATGAGCTCAGTTGTTCAGTGGTTGGAAGCAGGAACTGGCTCCAGGAGCCAGACCCAGGCACTGGGAAGGGGGTCACATAAAATCTTGCCACAGGCCACATTTGGCCCCCGGGCCTGAGGTTCCCCACCCCTGCTTTAGAGAGAGTGCTTTTCTTCCCTCGAGTTTTTTTCCATGTTTCTAGAATTTGATCTACCATTTCATCTTTAAAAAGTTATCCCAATGTTTCCCCACATGCATATATTCAGTAGCATAAGATTTGTTTTTATCTACAGTGAGTAACTATGAATTACAGACATTTGTTAGGGGGCAAGTCAATATAATGGCAAAAATGTTCTGTTCTGTTTGGAGGACAGTAGAATATTGCACTTGAGACCTCGCATCTTCATGAATGTTAGACCCCTTGTCTCTCCCTCTGTTCCCCTTCCTAAGTCTCTCCCCCAGCTCCTGTCTCTCAGATTGTAAGCCCTAGGGGCAGGGACCTTGTCTATTTTATTACTTTGTAAAGTGCCAGGTACACTGCTGGCGCTATATAAATGTTTGTTAATAATAATAATAATAATAATATTTCACAGCTTTCACTAGTGTCCAGAAGGTTGGAGCACTGAAGTTGTTGTTGTTGTTATGAGCATTTATATAGCGCTAGCAATGTACCTGGTGCTTTACAAAGAATAAGATAGACATGGTTCCTGCCCGAGAGCTTACAGTCTAAAGATGGGGGAGGGGGAAGGGGGAACAGCGTGAGAGACCAGGGATACAACATTCATGAGGATGCGAGAGCTCAGGTACACGTTCTTGGCTTGATTGCAGTAATTAAGTGAACCCTAATGTCTTCACTATAATTGACTGGGGGAAGCTCTTCCCATAAATGCTATATTTGGAATGATAGCATGAGGGCTTGTTCACACTTGTGCTTAATGACGCCTTCATCGGCTTCAGCTCTGCTTTTGTTCTCTGTTTTGTTCTGCTTTAGTGGCTCCTGATTAAAGGAGAGTACAATCTTGGGAGTAGGTAACTCCCAGGGGTAAGTGATCATTTGAACAGGGAAGATGTTTGTTTGTTTATTTTTATTTAAATTTACACCCTGGCCTTCCCTAAAGCTCAGGGTGGCTTACAACATGTAAAAATGTGTTAATTATGCGGGTAAAGCCACTTCATGCCCAGCTGTTCATATGATCACTCCTTCTGGGTAATTACTTGGTGTTCTTGTGAACATTCACAGTGTAACTAATTATCATTAGAGTTAAGTGTTCCAGGGAAGTGTAGACTGTTCATGAAAAACACCTTATTAGTGTGCATGCGAGTAAAAATCTTCTCTCTTCCACGTGTTACCTCCCAAAGCACAGAGAACTGATTTTACTGCTCTCTGCCAAAAATAAAAATGCATTGGATGGAAAGATTGAAATATTTTTTCTAAGTCTCCAAAGATGGCAGCTTGCAGAAAATAAAATGCTGCTTAGTTACTGCAACTTACAACTCATGAATCCATGGGTTTCAATTTGTTACTATAAGGTATGGGGTTCTGATGATGCTTTTGGGGATAAAGGAGGAGTGAGGGAGCTTTGTCCCAGCAATGATGACAATGGCCCTTTTCTAACAGGCGTGTGGGGAGATGAGTGGGCGGCGCGTGGGGATGCGTTCCTACGGGCCTCCACCCACCTCAATGCACGTTGCTCCATGCATGGATGCGGGTGGAGCGCAGCGCAGGAGCACGCACCCCCACCCATACACGGGGGTGGGGTGTCCATGTGAAAATGGCCAATGTGTATATACAAAAGGATAAAGTTGTTGATCTTGGCTGGGAAATGTGTAGTGTGACTAGTGGGACTCTGCAATACTACTAGAATTGCCAGCTTTTTGTTCTAACTGGTATGGGGTTTTTTTGTGTTTTGTTTTTTGTTCTCTCTAGATTATTTAACTGACCTGCAAGGTCGAAGTGTTGATGACCCTGGTGTGTACTGGGATTTCTATGGCAGCTCTGTGTGTGGTGAGCAAATGTTATCTTTTATATTTCAATGTGAAGAAGTTTCCAGACATGAGAGAGCATGTGGGGTTTTTTTGTTGTATGTCTGAGGAAGCTAGAAGGGCAATTTGGATAGCTTTGCTTAATGCACCTAGAATCAAATAGGAAAGCAGGATGTGCAATATGTGCCTAACAGTGGATTTTATTTTTAAAAACTAGATCCAAAAGATGAGACTGGGTTTGACATCTTGGCCAATCCTCCTGGTCCAAGCGATGAGGATGAAGATGGCTTTAGTGATGTGTTTGAGTTTGAATTTTCAAATGAGCCTCTCTTGCCATGTTATAACATCCAAGTGTCTCTTTCTCAGGGGTAAGATTCAATATAATTTTATTGGGAGGAAGTGGTTCAGGCTGGTGGGACTCACTCATTGTTTAGATTGGGGCTATTTCAACACTGTTGTTTTTTTTAAAAATTATTTTTTGTATTGCCACAAATAGCTACTAAGTGAAGGAACAGTGAGGGCTTGATAGCTTGCACGCTCTCGGCCACAGAAGTTGGTTCAGTGAAAGATACCATCTTGAACTACTTGTTCACCTCTATCTCTTACGCTGAGGACCAATACTCAACCACATTCTCTGTAAATAATACAGAGTTCCAAATGTTTATGGATGCATAAACGGATTTAACTTGAAATATTCTGATTGTCTCGCATGAAAGAGTAAATTGCTTTATGAAGTTCATAAAGAGCTGGTCTACTGAATTTTCCTTCTCACCCCCCAAAAACATTAAATGCAAGTCCTGGACAGCTCCCCCAACCCCAAAAGAGGTCATGACAGTCCCAAGATTACACATGCTTCTAGCAGATTCTTATCAACAGAATTCTTAAACTAGCTTGGACCACAAATAATGTATTTGATCAAACAGAGGAATGGCTATAATAGATTGGTTCTAAGTAGCGATTGTCTAAAACACCGATAATCACAGATAGAGACGTGGATAGTTCAGTTACGTAGTACTCTTGAAAATGAATTGGTTCAGTTGTTTGTAGTTTGCTGTGGTTGTCCAACTTAGCTATGAAGATGCTTCCCCCAAACGTATTCATTTTATAAATGTTTAACACTAGCTATGTGGCTAGTGTTTCCCCTTTAATTTGTATTACGGTGCTTTCACACAAGACCCTCTCCACCCACCTCCCACCCACTATACATGTTACAGGGTGCCCATAGGGCAAAACAGCAGCCCTGCAACATGTATAGTGGGTGGGTAGTGGGTGGAAAGGGTCTTGTGTAAAAACATCCTTAGATAAGCAATCAAAATGGACATATATACAAATTAGGTAAAATGTGTGAAATCCGGAGTCATCTGAAGTTACTGTAACTCCTGCCCACTGACTTTAATGGAATCTTGTGTTAATTCCAAGTTTCATTTTCTACTGAATGGCGGGTGGGGGGGAAAGAGGGGGGAATCCCTGTTTTGCTTCTGTAAGTTGGCCAGCTGCCTGAGTTCTAGTTATTTATCTCTTGGTCAATTCTTCATGGTCGGACTCAAAATAAAGTGTGTTTCTGCAAACACATGGTATCTGAGCAGAGTGTACCATTTAATTCAGTGGTACTACTTTAGGGTACATCTTGGTTTGCAGGATCAAGGTCTAAGTTAAGGAATATTCTACGCAAGCAACAAAGTACCCCAAAAGCTTGAATGGCTGCAGCAGATGTATGTGTAGACATGGCCAGTTCCTAATCTCATTGACTTGACTTGGACTGTCTACATGAATATGGCAAATGGGATGCAAAGCTTTTACTTGCATAATCAAGATGATGGAAAATTGCTGTATCTTCACATCCCTTACCTGAGCCTTTTTATGTCTTTTGTAGGCCCCGCAATTGGTTACTGCTCTCAGACATAGTAAAGAGACTGAAAACATCCTCCCATATATTCCGCTGCAACTTCCCTAATGTGGAAGTTGTCTCAGTCGTAGAGGCGGAGTTTTTCAAACAGACATCTCTAAGTCAGTTGTTTGCTTGTGCTAAGGACCTTGAAGCATTCAATCCAGAAAGCAAGGAGCTGTTGTACTTAGTAGAATTTACCAGTGAATTGCAGACTTTGCTGGGATCCTCACTGGAGTGGTTGCATCCAGACGACGACCACCCCTCGGACATCTATTGGTAAACCACCAAGGCCACTTAATGTACAGTGCTGTATAATGTTAATTCTGTATGTATATGTGTTTAAAGATTCAGTTGCTTCTGTAAAGAAAGAACGTTATTAAATATGAAAATATCTTTCCTTTATATAAGAGATCTAAATTCCAGATGGATGGACTTTGGAAGAATTTTTTTTTTAATGTTAATCAGTTTTTACAAATTGTTATAATGTTTCTTTAAATGCACATGAGCTTTGGGATAAGTTTGTTTTTACTTGGAACAGTTGGTTTTTTTAAAAACAAAAACAAAAAACCACACTGACTTTGTTTCATACAAAGCACTGATTATACAGAACACACCTTTTACAGGAGGTGATGTGAGCAAAGTCATGTGGCTTGTTTGAGAGACTGAATTATTTGGTAGGGCACTTGATATTATTTTTCATTTTTGTTTACAAAATTACCTGCTTTGGTCAGGTAGACACTATTGAATATAATTCAATAGTTTGTAATATAAATTAAAAACCATATCCACACACATTGACTAATTGTAAGAACTTTTATATCCTAATTTAAAAAGCTGTGAAATTTAGTTTTCACACATTGAACCGGATTGTTTATATATGTTTAAACATTTTATGCTCTTTATTTAAAGAAGACTTTGAACTATTTTTTCTGTACCTTGTAAAATATTGAAAAACTAACATGTTGAAGTTGCTTGAAACTGTATATAAACTAAAATTTTCTGAATTGTGTGTTTATGTTTTGAGATCCGTGTTTTAACTTTGTAAGTAAATTCTTCTGCCTTTGTATTTATATTTTACAAAAATTTTCTTAAAGGCAATAAAACTGTTGAGAGAATGAAGATGTTGAATGATCTAATTCTGGGCAGAGTTTCAAATCTCAACTGTGACTTTAATTTTTTTTTTTTTTAATAGCATTTGATGAAGATAAGCACAGGTACTGGGAAGCAGTTTATAAATAGGGAAGCCACTACGAGCTTTCTGACCGCAAAGTCAATATGGGTGCTTTTTCAGAGACAGAAACTTAAATATCGGTATTTGCAGGATGCTTTGATTTCAGGGTAGGTTAGCAAATCTATATGGGTATGTTCCAGGCATATCTTTATAATCCATTTGGGAAAGTTTCAATATCAGTCTTGACGTTGATGTTCAGATTTGGTTCCTTTATACGAAGAGGTTCAACCTGAGTTTTAGTCTGAGCCTATTTTTCTAAGACTGAAATGTGTTCCACACAGTGGACAAACCCTTAAACCTTTTTTTTTTGGTTCTGCAATATATTGTATATTATTTCTGTCAATATGGCTAAAAATGGGCTTCTGCATAGAAGCAATGTATTCTACTAAAGCTAAAATATCTTTGAGCTGACATCTACAGGATTTTACAGATGCTTGTTTTGCCTATCCTTGCTTTGATGTACCATCCAACTGTACGTAGTAGTTCGACAGGCAGCAACATATTGGGTGACTAGCAGTCTCACAAAGGAGACAGATTCATATAGCAAGGGACTTTTACACTGCTCTGATAGGGCAAAAGGAGCTTGAATGGTGGCCGAACGCTCCCTGAGGACAAAAACCTCTACACAACCTCTCTCTGACACAGAACTACTTTTATTCCCTGCTGTAGCAGAGAAGGAAAAAATAGAGGAAAGGAACAGCAGAAACAGTGGCTTGTGCAGATTGTCCCCCTCTTTGTTTTTCTCTTTCTGTGGCCAATGAGATTGTGCCGATCTTGACTTTTCAAAATATACAAAGAGTGACACTTAAAAGGCACTGGTTGCGACCCCAAAACCACTTACTCCCTGCAGGCTTCAAGGGGCCTCTTCGGAGTAAGTGGTTTGGGGAGCATGGCCACTGTTACTATTCCCCAATTCTACCCCAAAGAAGAATGTAGTTGTTCATGAGGCAGACTCTGATCTAGAGACAGTGTATACCTATGTCAACTCGGCTTCTACCAATGGAGATAGTAGCGCTCAAAATTTTGAATATGCCCCACCCACCCCCGCTCCTGTTCTTTTACCTGTGGTACTTTCTGCCCCTTCTTCTGTGTACATATACCTTGTCCTCTCTCTCTGTCTTTGCTGCTAAAGTATCTCCCTATGTTCGGAGTGGGGAGATTTCTAAAATGGTGCTTTACAGTCTCCAAACTCTGTGACTTTAAAGTGCTGCATACACCCAGTAGCACTATACAAATCAGTAGTAGTAGTAGTAGTAGTAGTACTGGTTCTGTTCCAGCCCTTATTAAAATTAAGGTTGGCTCAACAAAATTAAGTATAAATAGAAAAAATAAGGGTTTTGTGAAACTGACTTTCCCAGGAGACTCTTGATTGGTGGGCTGGGCATTTTGGGTGGTATCAAACCTGTATCACTTTTAATGGTGCACCTGAACAGGTGTCACATGGGGGTGGGGGGAGAACAAATGGGAGAGGAGTAAGTCACCATTGAAGACCATTTCTTTAAATTATCTTATGTGGTCACAACCTGTACCTGCTTTGTGAGCACCTAGGCCGCTATCCAATGGAGCTGTCTGATAAAATTCAGAGGGTAAGTCCAATTAGCTCCTGCCCCATTGGGAGTTTCAGAGCAAAACCTGTTGCAAATGCTTCCCCATTCACAAAGCCCATTTACAATATAAATACAGTCACTTCAGGGAACCCACTTAGCAGCACTTCTGCCCTTGACATGGTTGAAAAAACCCAGTCCTGCCTTTTATGATAAATGTGAGTTAGCTGCATTTTAATAGTGACCTCTTTTGTTAGTTGGGGAGCGAGGGAAAACAGAACAATAGTTTATCTGGCTCCATCTGAAGATTAGTTCTTGTAATGTACATGAGGTCTCATTGGTTAAATTTACAATAGTGTCAGGAAAAATCTATAACAGTTTCTACTAACACAGAAGCATTTAACAACCACCACCAGAGCAAAGTCCCTGTTTGGACAGGTCAATAATACTGCAGTGGGATTACTCAAAACTTGTCAAGAACAGGCCTTGCAGGACTCTGCTAGATCAACCTGTTTCTTGTCTAGTTAACACAGCTCAGACCATAGTGCTGACGGCACAGAAAAGGCGGTGGCTGTTATTTACATCCATTCTTGATCCCTTCACTCCCCAGCCTCCTAAATCCCACTTCCCACAAATCCAGCCTGTTTGTGAATTACTTCCTCTCCCACAAAATCGGCGGGAGACTATTTTATGATGATTATTCTGTGGTCTATTTGGGGGGAAATAAAATAACTTCTAAAAGTAGCAGGGTGGGTGTCTCCCACAGAAAGCCATTGTGGTGTAATGGCTAAGTGTGCAGTAATTGAATGGGGAGGCCCCCTGGTTCAAGTCTTGCCTTAGCCAGAAACTCACTGGGTGACCTTGGGCCAGTCACAATATTATTTCAGCCTAACCTACCTCACAGGGTCATTGTGAGGATAAAAGTTGTGTTAATTTGTGTTATGTGAAGTACTCAGAGTGCCGGGGTGGGGGTGTCGCTATATAAAAATAAAGATGATTATTATCTAGGCTGTGATGTACAAGCCACTTCCTCTGGAGTAGTCCCATTAAAGCACTCTGGGTGGTTTGTGGATTGCAGTCCTAGTTCCTAACTTGTGTCACAATGTGCAGAATCTAGCACTGCCCAGGAAAGTATTTCAAGAATTCTCAGTTATGAGACTTAATTGAGAAAGCAAAGCAAGGTTGGGAGGGTAAAGGAGCTTGCTACTTTGGTTACATGGACCAGGAGGAAGACTGGGTTAAAGGGGAGAGGTTGTACTCTGCAAGAGCAGAAACGCTGGTCCCTGCTTGAGACTCTCCATGTACAGTTTAGCTTGGCTGAAGCTGATTTGGTGATGACTGCCAAATGCTCCAGTCTAGGGAAGTGTGATCCTAGAGAGGAAAATGGGGAGAGGTACAAAGCTCAGGCCTCTGAAGTTCTAAACTAGCCTCTTCCCCTCTAGCACTGCAGTTGGGGGCTTAATATTTCTTTGCCCCTGGCTGTATCCCTAGTACCTTATTTGTGCCCTTTCTTTTTCCCCCAGGCTCTCTTTGACTCTGCCAGGATGTTTCTCCCGTATACTACAGCTTGTCTGGAACCCTGCTGAAGTGTGGGTGCCATCGGCTGCAGTAGCTCACCGAGAGGCTATTTATTTTATTTATTTGCATTTATACCCCTGCATGTGTGCTTTGAAGATTGTCACCATAATAAGTTGGCAAGAAGGAAGCCCAGAGGCGACTGTTCACTGACATGGGGGCAGGAATGGACCCAGGGAGCTCCCATCAGTATATAGCTGGAATTGCACACAAGCAGCAGAGAATAAGCTATAAAAGCCCTAAATCTGCTCTCTTAGATGCTGTGGGTCACAACGCGGTTCCAGAATGCAGTGAGTGCTAACTGTGGGCTTTAGGCTCCGCTTCCCCTTATGTCTGTGCCAAGCAGAAGAATGAAGTAAATGCAAGAAGTCAGAACCAGCTAGTCAGTGTGAACTGGTGTCTGAGGAGAAGATAAATGTAGATGGTGGAGTAATTTTGTTCCCTCACAGATTGTGCAATGTGCACACAGTGCAGGATTGCTTCTGTTCCTAAAAGAAAACTGAACACTTGACTATTTTTAACATGTGCAATGTGAAGCAGAATTAAGAAAAGTGCTAGATTAGTTCAAAAGGATGTCTTACGAGCTCGCTCTTATTACCAATATTTCTCATCAGCCTCCAAGGTAAGATTTTTCCTGACTGAAACCACAGTTTCATGATACATCATTTTCATCCTTTTAATGAAACCGATTTGTATTGTTGTCCCTGCATTTTTAGGTACACCAGCTTTGGCCAGGCAATGACTTGAATCAGACAAGTCACAAACTAGAAGTTCTTCTTGTCTCATTAGGTGAAAAACATCATCACAGCAAGGCCTAAAAGAAGTTAAGATCTTTGTAAATCCTGTTTTCTATGTGTGGGTGCACAATTATGAAACTAAGGCATGGAGCAGGGGAGCTGGGGGATTGGGAGGTGAGGATCTCCCTTGCCACCTGGGTGGAATAGCTGGGAGGGAGCCATGGCCATTGGGATTGTGATGGGGCGGGGGAGTTATGGTCCCTCGGGTGTGTGAGAGACCCGTGAGACGGGGCAGGTGCTCTCGCGTCCCCCCAAGTGGGTGACAAGGTGCACCCACATGTCCGTGTTTCGTCAATTAGGTTGTGTGCAGCATCGTGCGCATAGTCATGGGTGAAAAGCCTAGAATGTTCTGAGGAGCAACTGCTTCAGGCTCCTCTCTCCACTCTCGGTGGCACGGTCATCACATCTACCTTAAAAGCCCAACATCTCATTTTCAAATAGGCTTTCTCTGAGCTTGTCATGGTTGGCAGCATGTGCTTGACGCTTGCCCTTTGAATGACTTCTGGAGGATTACCATTGTCGTGGCCATGGTTAATACTGACAAACATCACTTCCACCACTACCACGCAATCGCAGTTGCTCTCTGCCTACTGATTTGCCCACCAACACTGCATTCCTTGGACCAAAGAAGAGACCAAGGTTTTCACGGATGGCTCTACGTGGGGAACGAGGTTCAGCGTGCACTGGTGAAGTACTATAGGAACGAGGCGGTCTTTCAGGAGATCTTGGTCCAAACAGCACGGTAGGGCTGCACTCGGGACATGAACCAGTGCTCAGGACAACACCATCGCCTCCCATCTTGGGAAGCATACATCTGCATACTATGAGCTTCTGGACCGGTTCCATGCGTGGATGGAGACCTCGTTGCACCCACCTGTATGGCTGTGCCTTCACCAGGGGCCAGAAGTGAGTGGATACAGCTCCCCAACTTCCTGCTCCCACTGTAACCGCTCCTACTCCCACCATGGCACCCACGAGCACCCTCCAGGCCTGTCCCTGCCCCAGCATGGATCGACACAGACATGGACACCATGACTCTCATGGTGTATCCCCCTCGAGCTCGAGAGTCACTTCTCGTTCGAGGAGCCACCTGAGGTTGCAGTCAAGGGCATGGAAGACCCAGATGCGAACTTTGTAGAGGAAGCAGTGTTGGAGGGGAGGACAGTCAGTTAATGTATCTGAGGGGACTTTGCATTTACACAACTGCATGATAAAGACTTTTTGTTTATTATCTAATTATGTTTTTTTTTTCTTTACTGTGTTGACAGGTGACCCAGAAAGTGCAGAGGAGCAGAAGGAAAATCCCCAGGAAACAGCTCCACCAGACGGGAACAGTACACGTGGGAAGTGGGTGGCAAGGCATCATGGCAGACCCATGAGCTGGTGGTAGTGGGTGGAAGGCACCATGGTGGATGGCAGGCTGGTGAAGGGGAAGGCATCATGGTGGCACTGCAGGCTGGCGGGGGAGGGGGGGAAGCATTAGGCGGGCTGGCAGGCAGCCAGGGGGGAGGGAGGAGATGGCATGAATGACAGCGCTTGATTTCTGTATGTTGTTCACTCCTCTACAGTGATCGCAGGAGGAGACCCACATGGTGTTGGGATCCCACCACAGCAACTGCCCCAGCAACAGCATAGACCAGGTACCCATTCCTGCTTCCCTATGGGTAGTGGGAGGACTGTCAATTGGGTAGTCAGAGGGCTGGAGGGTGGTTGGGGCAGTTTGAACTAATGGCTTTCCTTGTTGCTTTACTACAGATCTGCCAGCATAATGAGTGTGGGCAGAACCACCTGCCACAAGCACCCAGTAGAACTAGAACCAGCAGGTCTGCAAGCGGTGGCACAGGGATGGTTTGGAAAGGGAGCTGCCTGGGAAGACCGCACAGATGGCAGACAAGATTGGTAATGCTATCAATGGCATGACCAGGGAGCATAGGCAGCTGGTGTGGCAGAACACAGTGTCTTTGCTGCCAAGGCCCTCCTGGACCACTGGTGGGAGGACAGGCACTGGACCTGCCTCTGGCAGCAGTTTGCGCGGATGGACCGTATGATCAAGTGGACGAACAAAGAGATGTCTGCGATGTGGGCACAGTCTCAAAGCATCCTGTCCCAGTCCATTCATCTCCAGAGCTCCCTGCTCGAGCATGTTACTGCCATGCCTGTGAGCCCTATGATTCAGGGGCAGGAGCCATATCCCAACCCCCACCGAACAGTCACGCCCCACCACATGCAATCCATCCCCAGGATAAGCACCTGAGCCCTCTCCTAGCTGCGCTCATGCTAGTCACCAATACCTGGGCCAGGCATGCCTCCCCCAATCATTCTTGTACGCCTCCCACGAACACTCCTTCACAGGCAGATTTGCAGAAGGATGGGGAAAATGCCCCCCATTACTCCTGCCACCTAAACGAGCATGTCCAGCAGCCCCCAAAAGGGGCAGGCACAAGAAGAAGAACTCTTGCTAATAAAGTTCTTTAATTTCCCCCCAGTTATTTATCTGTTAAAGTTCTTTAATATTTCATAATCTATGGTTTCCATGCTTCTTCTGGGAAAGGAGGGAAGTTTTGGGAGGGGAGGGCCTTGGAGCATGGCGGTATGGCATAGCGAGAAGCTGTTTGGAGGAATGGGGGTTGGAAGGGAAGGGTGGTGGTGCACTGAAAACAGGAGATGGGGAGTCCTCTGGCTATGCACTTTCACCTGGGGGGGTCACGTGGAGGCATGGAGAATGGCATTATGGCGTAGCGATAAGCTGCTTTGGGAGGTTGGGGTTGGCACTTGCATTTGAGGGCAGGGGGGAGGGGGCCCATAGTAGCTGGCAGCACGCCTGTGCCTTCGCACTTCCTATTGCCATTCCCAGAACTAGCTAGCCTGTGAATGCTTATGGAAAGGAAAGGAAATAGCACGGGAGGGGATCTGGGGGCCCAAGGAAGGGAAGTATGCCATCTCAGTGCTGGGCGGGGATGGACCAGAGGAAATCACAGTGACACACAAGAAACATTTTTAAAGACTTTATTGATAACACAAAAAGATCACTTGAAACAGTTCACCGATACTCATTAAACAGTCTCTGATGGTGAGTGTTCACACTAGCATTGCAGTTGATGTGCCTGCACAAGGTATCCTGGATCACTCCAGCTATGCACTGCTCCACTTGGTTCAGCTGGTCCCAGGATAGGAACACTAGTTTGTAGGAGTTGATTGGCGGGGGGTTCTCCAATGCATCCCTGCTGGTCTTGCAGATGTTGTAGAGAAGACAGGTGGCGGTAGTTAGAAGCTGAGTGGTCTCCAGCTGGAAATCAAATCTGTCCACAATTGAACTCGGGGGTGGCTGGTGGGTCTTGAGGTTGGAGGGGCAGTAAGGCCGGCGGGCAATGGTGGGCAGAGCCAGGGCAATGGTGGGCGGCATGACCCAGCAGCAAGGAGTTCCAAAGATTAATGTTGGATGGACATTACATTACTTAATCAAGCAATTTCGGTTAGGTTAGGCAGGTTATAATCACCTCCTCTGCCAGGTT
>QEPC01003278.1:1970867-1991431 GCA_003113815.1 Sphenodon punctatus
ATGGTCCAGGCCAGAGTTCTGGAAGGGTGGTTACTTTTGTCCCCTGCTGGGGATTGTCTGTGGTGAACATCTGGTGGCCGCCGAACAGACGCTCAGGGCCGTTTGGCCCCGCCGCGGGGTTGAGTGTGGTTGACTGTGGTTGACTGTGATCTCGTAATGTCTGAAAACACCCATAGTAATATTCGTCCATTACCAACACCAAGGAATTAAGATAACCATATACCACAAGACCCTAGATGAGGAACCCACATTCACTACATTTCCCTCATATCTAGATCGTTGCCCTAGACACTAAGTGAACACCACTGCTGCAGAGGCTAGAAAACTGGGCTTCAGTTCTGAAATCACTTATTTGCAAACTGTCCTACTACATCAACGGGACTGTTAGTGAGTTATTGGTTTCAGGATTGCGGCCTTGGTTTCCATAGGGTTAGAATGACTGAAATGTCTGTTATGGCCACAGAACCAAATTACTTTTGATTATCACTGCTTTCAAAAACTTAGGCAAAGTCAGCAAGTAGCGATAAATAAAATGCATCAAGAAGGTGCTTCTGTTATCTTTCAAGTAAACATCTTGGTCAGATGTGAGCAGTTATTGCTGTTAGACAGCACAAGAAAACTAAGGGTGTATTAATCTAGAGGTTCTAGGGATTCAGACCGGGTCATGTCTTGATTCACACAAAGCATATCTATTTCTAAGTTTTTCAGCAGAAAACTGCTGTTAGAAGGAACGTTTAGCATTTTAGTATCAGCCTGTTGAAATATTTGGCTGTTCGTTTCTGAGAATCACAGGAGATTCAATGGAGGTGAAGCAGGTCCAAGACAAGAAGGAGGTAAAGAATCCAAGTTCCAGAATAGAATTACATCTGAGGTGGGTGCCTAGGGTTAAGATACATGACTGTGTCTTTTCTTGCTGTATAGACTCCCAATGGCTTAGAGGGACTTGATTGCTTTTTAACAATGCTAAGTCGCTTTCTACAGCAAAAAGTTGCAATGTGATTATTATTTGGACTAGACCAAAATGTGGCAGATACTTGAAGACACCATCCCAATGCTTATTGGTATAGTTTGGGTTTTATTTTAGCCCTGTACCTTTCTTGACACTGTTCACTCAAAACTTCAAAGTGATTTGGGATCTCGGTCAGTTTGTTAGTAAACACGGAAGATATATTTTAAAAATACACAGTCAAGACTTCTCCAGTGACCAAACTCTCTGTAAAGTAAATTTACTTGACAGGTTTATTTCTTGATCAGGTACTTGTTTAACCCCATGACACCAGGGAGAGCTGATTTCCTGGTACTAACCTTAAAATGGAGATTCCCAGCCACAGCAGCTAGAGTCCAGAAACCCCTAACTCCAGTGTTGCAAGTTTAATGATGTATCCTGGGAAACGTAAAAGTGACAGCTACACAGACCAGGGATCCATTTTAACAGGTCACTGTATGCATATCACTATGGGTCAGGGTAGGATGGGACACAAGACCTAAGTAAACCAAATGCTCACACTACTGCATGCATGCTCATCTTCACTCTTCATTTAGACATATTTCAGATTGCTTTTCCCTCTGGATTCAAAATTGGAAACAGAGGTTAGGGGTTTCTGGATATTCGGAGGTTAAAACAAAAAGTTGTTTCCAATGAGATGCCTAGGTCCAATGGGGAAGAACATTATAAGCTCCTTATTTATAAAACTTATAAAACTTATCTGCCAAGCCCTAAGGTTTGTAGCACTGTTGACTCATCAAATACAAATTAATATTTAAATCATAAATCAATGCAGTTAAAAGAAGATTTGTTTATAAACTACGGATAGGCACTTAATGATTTGGAATATGATAGTAGTTGTAATGTGATGAATTCAAGAGTCGTGTACTTCAGTCCACTAAAGGAGGGGTTAGTTTCTTTACTAATGATGCTAGATTTGCTATTAAGATATCTGGTTATTGAATAATATAGTCATATTTTGATCATCACTTTTTGTGCAAACTTTGGGTAGAATGGGAAAGCAATTAAAACAGCCTCAATAGCTTTGATGCAGTAGAAAATGCAACCACCGTTCTTTCTAGCAGAAGGATTTGCAGATGGATGGCAGAGGCAAGGTTACAGATTTTGAATACTGTAGCTACTACTAAGGAACAAATCCATCGACTTTGAGTGTTGGAACAAGAGGCCTAAAAATTCCAACTGCTCCTCAAAGGCCTCTTCACTTTGGGTGAGGCAACTCACCACCGAGAGCCTGACTATGCCATTCGCCTCCTCTGGTTCTGTCTATGCTACAGGACTGTTTCAGTTGGTCTGTCCTGCAGAAGCAGTGGTGTGCACACCAGGAAGGGCAGGGACTATGCCTAGAACTGAAATTAATTTGTACCTTTATAGTCACAAATCAAATTCAGGTATTCACTTACTGCAGAGGTGGGAAATCTTTTCCCTCTCCCGGGGGCCACTTTGAAAGCTTGCACAAGCTCCGAGGGCTGCACAGTCATTGGGGCGGGGGTGCTTAAGGAATGCATGCAAGGAAAGGAGGGCCCAAATCATCAATTTCTGCCATGGAACTGTCCCCTCTTCTTGTTTGCGTGACCTCATCTCTGCTCCCTTCCCTTGAGCTCAGTTTTTCAGTGATTGGAGGTAAGAACTGGATCCAGGGGTCAGATACAGGAACTGGAAAGGGGCCACATACAAACTTGCCATGGGCTGCCTTTGGCCCCCGGGCTTGAGGTTCCCCACCTCTTCACTACTGTAATGGAAACCCAATTAGGAATGGTCTCTCCTGTGAAGTGTGCCAAATGAGTTTGTAACAGGGCACAGACCTGGCAGGCCATGGGTTTTTCAGAAAGTAGCACCTGCTAAAGTACAGGTGCAGGTAAAGCTGCAGGCGCTGCCAGAAGCAGAGGACAACAGTAACGAGAAACAGCTGAGGGAGGTGTGGCTGAGGCCCGCCCTGAGAGATAAAGCTGAGCCAGAAGCTCTGTGAACAGGCAGTTGGAGAGAGAATGTGGAAGGAGCAGGAGCAGGAGCAGGAGCAGGAGCAGGAGCTGCAGCTGCAGCAACAAGCCCCCAGGAAACTTGATACTTGGGCTTGGACAAGAGTCAAGGTGGGCTTCCCTAAATAGAGAGACTGGCAGAGATAGCAGAAGAGGCTGAGCCCTGCCCAAAGCCCTGGAGGAGTGGTGCCTGGCCAACAGAAACCTACCAGAGTAAAAGAGACTGACTATCTGGTGGAGATATTAAAGAGACTTGAGTGGAAATCCCCATGGTGAAAGTGACTGCTTGGGCCCTGATCCTGACATTACTCAAACATGGCAAGCCCACCACCCTGCCACATAATTGCTTTGGGATTTTGTTTCCTTTGGATGTTCAGAAAACCAGAGTTGATCCAGACCAGTCATGTGACATGATTTAACCAAACAATGGCATACAGATTTTGAAAATTATGACTGACTAGTAAAGTATCAAACAAAAAACAAACCCGAGAATGTCCAAAAATTTTTTTTTTCAAATCCAATAATGAACTGACCTAAATTCAATTCTATAAGGCCATTCAGATACAGAAAATTATCAAATTCTAATTTATTTTGAATACTCTCTTTCACTATCCTCACAGCTACAGATGCCATGCTGGAATTGCTGTGGGGCCTAGTGCCTTCCAGTCAGGATCACCAACTGTTCATGGCACTGCTTGAGGAGATAAGGGGCTTGGTTTCATTATTTTCTTTTTAAATCCATCCCCCCCTCCTCCCCCCATTTCGTTTATGGCTGAACTGTTTCTTATTTCCTTTTCAAGGATGCAAAAGATAAGTGATCCCAGCCAAGGTCTGGAGGGAGGTCATCCCGCCACAACTCTGCCAACTAATGCAGAGAGGACTTACAGGTGACGTTCAGGTGCTGGAGAATCATGAGGAGTTAAGTGGACTTAATGGGATGCCTAGGGATAGAGAGAGACCTATTTTAGTCACAAAGTCAAAGGCACAAGCATCCAAAACAAATAACATGAATTAACTCAAGGGTCTTACATCCTTGAGAAGCACCACTCATCATGTGTCCCAGGACTGCAATTAATTCAGGAGTGTGATATCGATGCAGTGCTTATACCATTTTGTTTCAGGTGACACAACTTGCATAAAGTTCAGTAACAACAGCAGAGCTTGCACCAAAGCAATTCTCTGGCAGACCCAGCTCATAATATGTAACCAGAGGTAGTTTATTTAACTCTGCATTTACAGAAAATCCTCAGAGGTTCCTCTTTCAGGACTCTATTAAGGAACACACAACAGTTTCATGGTGGAGGTTACAGGATGGCAAGAAGTTGTGAAATAGCAGCAAGTCACAGCCATTGGGTAAGTTAGACTACTTGGCAGTAATTCAAAATTGGGGTGGTCCAGTTTGGGAGAACAGGAAATTGTCTGGGGTAGATTAAACATTTTCTAAAGCCTTCTGAGTGCTTGAGAGTTGACTTGGAAGTTGGCAAAGTTAGACAAAACAAAAGTTAGCACATTCCCCTCAATTTATTTTGCTACAGACTTCACATAAATTCAGGCTATTTTTCATTATGTAGAATGCCTCCTTTTAATAGGAAGATAGAAATATATGTTAAACCAAATCCAGGAGTATTTCACATATCGGCCCACACGGGGCCCACAAGAGCTTATTGTACAGATTCAAAGAGCCATAAAACGCCTAACTTTAGAGCATAAAAATGTATTTGTTTCTTACGGCATTTAGGTGTAGAGGAGTCTTAGCAGGTCTGTGACTCACTGCTGGATTATTCCTGTACAAAATCTATCATGAGATTTAGAGGTGGCCAGTAGCCTGTCAAGACCTGGTGGCTGTTTTCAAGCAGGCATAGTGTGTTCTGGAGCAAAATGGTCTGCCATATTTCAGAGTGGGGAAAGGAGAGAGCAGATACTTGGTGGTCTGCCATTTCTCCCTCCACTCTCAAATAACCAGTTCCAGGGATACCTATGGGTCATGGAGCAAGAGTATATTAAGGCCTTGTTCATACTATACTGTAACCGAGCGGGGAATTACCACTGCAAGCTGCCAGTCCAGTTAGCCATACTTATGAAAAGCCATCACATGACAAATGGTGTGGAGAGCTACCCTCCTCTCTTAAAGTGTAGTGATCCACCCACACCCATAGTGGTCTTGTCCATGCATGTCTGTGCTGTGGATAGGGGAAGCAGGTAATTCATCCATAGCACAGCTGTGGCATACACCCGGCCTTGGAAACTCCGCCTGGGACTCCTCCGTGTATGCAATATGTGAAAACTGTTTGCTAATGAAGTCACCAGTGTCAGGTAGGTAGTGGACTTCCTGTTTACTGATTCCCAGGAAACCATTCATTAAAGAAGCCATTTAGACAAATACAGTCACAAGGGAACCCTACACTACAGTTTCGTACATATTTTAAATTCTTTTTAAAGGGTAAAATTGAACCTTGTTTTATTCCTACCTCAGTTCTCATTGTATTAGAGATGAGCATTTCTGAACTGCTTTGGATTGCCTTTGAAACAAAGGCAATCTGACTTGAGGAGAGAGAAAGAAGGAAATAAATGCATGTATCAAAGCTGAAAATGCAGAGAGCAATAGTAGCCCAGGGTATGCTAGAGAGAGAGAGAGAAAAAACCCCAAACAAATTTATCACAATAAGGGCAAAGGAAGCCATCCCACTTGAGGGAGGGGACCAGGAGAGCAGCGGACATTCTGCAGAGAGAGAATCTAAGCCCTGGAGGAGAGAAAGCACACAACCTCAAAGAGATGGCATCCACAAGAGGATGCAGTCCTTAAAGAGACAGATGCACTGCGTACAGTAGTTCAGAGGCAGGGATGCTGAAAGGCAGCCTGAGCAAAACAAGTGAAATAGCATGGTTATCAAAGTTGATGGAAGATAAGAGCATGTGTAATTTGAGGCAACAAGATTTATAAATTCTTTGGTGCCCAAAAAGTCCTATGGGAAACTTTGAGTCTAAACATCAACTGGAATATGTTGGGATAATAATGAACTATTAAGAGAAGATTTGGTGCTCTTTCACGGTGACTGTATCCATTAGACTAACTAATCAGCTGTGATTACAATGGTAGAAGGAACTTGGGCAAGAATTAAGTTCTGCCTTAAAATAATATCTGACCCAAGAAGCACCCAATGGCCATTTTTAGATGGACCCACTTTCCAGCTGGGTTCATATGCACGGGGTGGACAACCAGCGCACTTCCGGTGAATGGGAGGCATTCACATGGCAGGGGATGGGTGTGTGCCCGCCCGCACCCACGCACTGCCCATTCAATCATGCCCCCACACGGAGCAACCAGGAAAAACCTAGGTTGCTTCATGTGGGGGCATGGATGGGTGGTGCGTGGGTCGCAGGAGCACGCCTCCACCCATGCTGCCTTCAAATGGGCGCCCAGGTCTGTGGGGGATGGGTGGACCCATGTGGGCGTGTCCCATCTAAAAACGGCCAATGACCAGTCTCTGGACAAGTAGCAGGTGATACAATGCAAATTTTGTACTTTCGTACCCAATACCTGGATCTACTTACAGAGGATGATCAACAGCCACACTCTGGCCCACTGTACACGAGGATATGATGCTGGTGGAACTCTTAAGAGAACAGTCTTGGGAAGGCAAGTGAGTAAAAAGGAGAAGACTAGTTAGAGGAGGAAAAGCCAAGTCAGAAAACAAAACAATCTTTTTGAGCAAGGAATTAAAAATAAATATTGTAAACAGGATAAAAACCTATGGAAGAATAAGTAAAAAGATAATGCAGACAATGGGTGTCTTTAGGAAGACATGGAACTGGCCACCCCTAGTGCTGCTTCAGCATCTGCCTGCGTCCAGCCTTGCCTGGGTCAATTTTAAATGGACCTGGCAGCTGCCCTGGCCGGCCCGCACGGCAGCCCACCCCCACACCATAGAGTTGCAGGCGGATCACCTGATGCTCTAGGCTGCCACCCGCAACTCTGTGGCACTGCCCAGGGCAGCCAACCACAAGCCTGAAGTGGAGCTGCAGCTGCCATCCAATGAGCAGATGGATCACAGCTCCACCTCGGGCTGGCACTCTGAGCAGGCAGCGCTTCCTCCGCTTCTGCGCTCCCTCACCATCTTGCGGCCTGCCTTTAGACGGCCGGGCCACCTGCGGGCAAGGTGGAACAGAACTGGGGCTATGGTCTGTCTGTTTACACCCAATGAGAGAAACATTCAGACAGAAGTAAAGGTGAAGACTCAAGAGTAGGAAGAGAAGATAAAGGGGAAACATACCGAGAGGACTAAGTAAGCTTAAGGCAATTTTTGCTGTATAAGTAACATTTTGAATTTATAACTTAAAGATAGTCTGACAGTTAAAAAATATCAGAGAATACTGATAACTATGAAAGACCAAAGGAAGTGATTCTCTCTTTCCAGCCTTGGCCTGCCTGAAATGGAATAGAACAGGAGTGGGCAAAGTTCCCAACTCCAAAAGCTGGGCACCAAAATCTTTGTATGGCTGAGAGCCCAAGACACAAACGTACCCCTTTTGAAGTATCTCCCAAACTGCACCTCTCTTGCTTTGTGATTGGCTGGCGAAGCTGGTCATCTGTGGTCCTGGTTGTCAAGAGTCTGAGAAGCAGCTGTGATTCAACTACTCAGACTTGGATACAGTGAACACAGGACCAATAAGGCAATGTGGATGTGAGGGGTCTGATCCTGTCCGAGAGCTGCAGCTGAACTGCTCAAGAGCCTCATGTGGTTCCCAAGCCACAGTTTGCCCAACTCTGGAATAGAACAATATCATTTTACTTTGGAAGGCCCGATAGCTATATACCACTCACAGCAAGATGAGGTTTACATGTGGAAAAGTCTTATAACACGTTGGGGAAATAGAGGCTAAAAACTGAAAGAGTAATATTAAAAATGGTGATTGAGGATGGTCACCTATTAATAATAGTGGGATTGTGACTGAGAGATTGCGGCTAGATAAAACAATTGTCACAATTTAAAATTATTTGTATCTACTATCTATGCTCTGTACACATACCATTTAATTTTATTCAATGTGGGGAAACAGAATTTAGGGCATAAATTGTTAAACTAAGGCAATTTTAACGTTCTTTGGCACCTGTTTGTTTAGTTACGTTACAGGGATTCATCTTCTGGATTCAGTCTCTGCGGGATGTCAATGGGACTGCTCCAGAGAAAGTGTTTTTAAACGAGCAAGGTTTGGGGTGGGAGGTGGGTCTATGGTTGCTGAGTGGCATAGCGGCAGAGCAATAACAACAACATCAAACAATGCTCCAAACAATGCAAAAATGCTAAAAAGGAAACAATGTTTTAATCAGAATAGTATTCAAGGTGGAAACAATCTATATAGAGAGTGCTTACAACCATAAACTTCACTCCAGTGAACTGGTGAAATAATAATTCAGGATAATCTGATCCAGAATTCAATATCCAATTTACAAAGATAAATTCAGAGTCCAAATCTGGTCCAAGAGATTCAAAATCCAACGTTTCGCCAATACATAGCTTCTTCAGGGATTTTCAATATCCACCTTGAATACTATTCTGATTAAAACATTGTTTCCTTTTTAGCATTTTTGCATTGTTTGGAGCATTGTTTGATGATGTTATTGTATTGATTTATATTGCTCTAATATACCCTGTTGTTTGTAGTACAGCTGCAGAGCAGCCACTTATGTGGAGTGCATGGGGAGGGATTTTAATGGGCGGCTCCCAGAGTGGCCACGGCCGGCAGCCTCCATGCAGTCTTGCTACCACGGACTGGCCCTGCATACAACTCATACGGGCAGTTGTAACCAAGCCAAGAACGTGTACTTGAGTTCTCGCATCCTCATGAATGTTGCATCCCTTGTCTCCCCTCCCCCTGTTTTTAGATTGTAAGCTCTCGGGCAGGGACCGTGTCTATCTTATTCCCTGTAAAGCACCAGGTACATCGCTGGTGCTATATAAAAGCTTATAATAATAATAATAATATGTACAAATCCCAATTTGAATGAATGAATGATAATGCTGCACAATCACTACACCCCCCCCTCCTGCCAATCACATTTTTGGTTGATCTTATGCTGTACTCTTATAACTTAACGAGAATGCGTGTGGAAGAAACCCATATTCAAACTATGTATTGGGGTTTTCTCATGAGCTTTTGTTTTTAATTCCTCCATCCCTTCACGTGGCTTATCATGCTCTTATTTCATTAGCATTTACATTACCCATAAATATAAATGATACGATTTGCTCAGGTTGGTTTATTCATGCTTCTATTTAGAGTTAGCTTTTCTTTTCCTTATCAAAGTGTGAATTCCTGCTCTCTCAAATTTAAAAATAAAAGGTGCAAAACAAAATTAATGATGTTCTATGTTATAGCAAAGTGTGGAGAAAGACAATCTGGAGCCATGACAAAATCTGCAAGGGAGGTGTCTCCTCAATCTCATTGATTGTGGTTCCTAAACCAGATGGAGACTTTTATCCCATGGTGTGTGTATAGGAGGGCCTTTAAACACGTCATTAATGGTGTATTTGTTTGCAAGCAGGAAATGTTGTTTAAAAAATAGTTCTGGCTAAAAGTGCATTTCAGTGGAGTGAAGCTAATGCCCACAACCAGTTCTGTGCCTCTTTAGAAACAATGCCCCCCCCCCCAAGTTCGGTTCTCAGAAGTTAAAAGATTTAAGGCATGATCGTGCACCCTATTAATCCAGGGTGTTTTTAAATGAGAGTGGGGGGAGTCTGTGGTCAGTGTGTGGTGAGGCAGCAGGGCACCCATTCACGTGAGGTGCACAGGGAGGGCCTCAAACGAGCAACTTCCAGCCTGGCTACCTTATTCACGAAGGCGGCCACCCTGGCCAGCACGGGGCACTCCAGATTTTTTAGGAGTGCTTCATGCATGGCCATGAGTGGCTGCTGTGTGGGTCATGGCAGCGTGCCTCCCCACACACCAACTTTATGCGAGTGGTTGGATGCGTAGACAGTGCGGGCCCACACGTGGATGCGTCTCATTTAAAAACGCCCTCAGTGGGACTGCGCTGGTGCAAATAGTCATAGTTATACACACACAATGCTGGGGTCTAAACCAAGTGTGTGTTACCACTCAGGAAAAAGGATCTTGGAGTTGTTGTGGACGGTTCATTGAAAACATCAGCTCAGTGTGTGGCAGCAGTCAAAAATGCAAACAGAACGTTAGCATTTATTCAGAAAGGGATAGAGAATAAATCAGAAAACATCATAATATGACTATATAAGTTTGTGGTGCAACCACGTCCTGAATATTGCGTGCAGTTCTAGTTGCCCCATCTCAAAAAAGATATAGTAGAACTTGAAAAGGTGCAGAGAAGGGCAACAAAAATGATCAAAGTTATGGAACAGCTCCTGTACAAGGAGAGGTTTGATAGGTTAGGGCTCTTCAGCTTGGAGAAGAGACGACAGAGGGGATATGGCAGAAATGTACAAAATTATGAGCGGTGTGGAATAAGTAAATAAAGAGCTGCTATTTGCCCTCTCTAATAATACTAGAACTAGGGGACACTCTGAAACTGGGAGCAGATTTAAAACAATTATAAAAGGAAGTACTTTTTGACTCAGCGTACAATTAACTTGTAGAACTTGTTGCCAAGGCCAACAGTGTAATTGGATTTTAAAAAGAACTGGATATGTTCTTAAGAGGACAGGGCCATAAATTGCTATAAGTCAAGTTGGCTATGGGACGTAACTTCTTACTGTGGGAGCTGGAGTAAATAGCAGGGAATGGCTCATCCCATTATGACGTCTTGTGTACTTCTCTGAAGCGACCAAAGGTGGCCACTGTTTGGAGCGAGGTTGCTGGGCTGCATTTGACACAGATCTGATCTGACCCAATACGGCACTACTTATGTTCTTATGTGCTAAGCAGGCAGAGGATTACACCGCCCATCTGATTTACACTGCTCTGCAAACCTTTTTGTCCATTCTATCTTGCATTGCCATCCCGTGACAGGGTGCTGTGGTTAAGTCCTCGCAGGACCTGAACCATAGGGAGGCAGCTCCCTAACTATATTTGCCCTGGCTCTGATTGAAGAGGGTGAAGCAGTAGCCTTTATAAAGCTCTCCCTTGCTTGATGGGAGAAGGGGTGGAGAATAAGGCTTTAAAATAAATAAATAAATAAATAAATACGAGATTAACTTTTTATTGAAGGGAAAATCGGGCTTATTATGGGGGGTCTAGCCTCACCCTTAACTCTGGAACTGCTGCCACCTCTCCATAATTAAAACTAGAAATGTACCATGCGCTCTCTTTAAAGTTCTGAATTAATCATTGGTGTTATGGAAATACCAGAATCTCTCAGGGAAGATTGCCTACTGCTAAGTACCTTCACTCCACCCTCAGCACATGCACACACACAACAGGACAGGGATTTTTTTAAGCTACACTAATTAACAGCAAGTAGTGACTATGAGAAGTGTTTATCTTCCCACCCTCAGTTCACTATCCTGCTGTATTATGACAGATGGAATGTTAATTAACATGGTCTGGCAGGTAATATTTAATACAAGGAAGAGCCTCACAGAAATATCTGACTTGCACAGGGAAGATCACCTACTAAACATAGCCTTTCAAAATATATCCATTTACGTATATGTGTATAGCCATGGATACTTCACCGCCTCTCTTAAAAGAGTCATCCCAGAAGCAGATATTAAGGCTGTTGTCTATGCTAGAAATTCTGTGCTGTTTGTTCCTTACAGAATAATGGCAATAGAAGGAGACCCTGCAAACATTTCTGCACAGAAATCAAGAACGAGTTTTCACAAGAGTTGGTTTTTGCTCAGTACACTGCTGCCTAGCCATGCTCAGGTAGGTATAGTTAAGTGGAGTGCAGGAGGGGCACCCTTTGTCCACCTTGGAAACAGCTGTTCTCAGCTTCTCTCATTTTGAATGGGTGGACAGCCCACAAGGAGTGCATTTTCTGCCTCCACATTCCAGCAAGCAACTTCCTGGAAACACCTGCTCTTCATCACCATGCCATGCATGCAGCCTACTGCTGCCTGGGTGGACAAGGAGGCCGGGAAATTAGCTGACATTCTGGAGAGGAGTCAATATTTTCTTCGTTCCAAAACTAGTACAGGAATGACCATCTTTAAGAAAACAAATTGCAGAAGCATGGCCATACTGGGGCACAGCTGAATATACATAAATGTCTTGAGTGCAGGAAAAGCTTCAGTCAGAGCTCAGCCCTGAATATACATCATAGAATTTGCACAGGAGAGCAGTCCCATAAATGTCTTGAGTGCGGGAAAAGCTTCAGTCAGCACGCAGCCCTGAATATACATAATAGAATCCACACGGGAGAGAAACCCCATAAATGTCTTGAATGTGGGAAAAGCTTCCATCAGAGCCCAAATCTTGGAATCCATCAGAGAATCCACACAGGAGAGACGCCCCATAAATGTCTTCAGTGTGGGAAAAGTTTCCATCAGCGCGTAACCCTGAATATACACAATAGAATCCACATGGGAAAGAAACCCCATAAATGTCTTGAATGTGGGAAAAGCTTCATTCAGAGTTCAAACCTCAATACTTATCACTGAATACATGCTAGAGAGTAGCCCCATAAAGACCTTTAGGGTGGAAAAAGCTTCAGTTGGAGCTCACACTTGAATATCCACCAGATAATTCACACAGCAGAGAAGCCCTGAATGCGGGCAAAGCTGCTTATACATTTCAAGCCTTAATAAACATCAGAGCATCCATACAGAAGAGAAGCCCTATGAACACCTAGAGTGTGGGAAAAGCTTCCACTGGAGCTCAGCTCTTTATTTCCACCACAGAATTCACACCAAAATGACCAAGCCCCATGGAAACAGTGAAAATGATAAATCCCTCCCAGTGTCCCTTGTTGTACAAGGGGGACAGTCATAAGAACATAAAAACATAAGTAGTTCCATACTGGGTCAGATCCATGTTCCATCAAGCCCAGCATCCTGTCTCTGACAGTGGCCAGCTACAGTAGCTTGAGAGAAGTCAGCTACAGGTCACAGAGGTGTGACCCGTCTCCTGCTAATCACTACCGATAGCCAGGGAATTAACAGCCTCGTCTGTTCTTTCAGCCTAGTTTGTTAATGAAGTATCTACATAACTACTGTCTAGGAACCCAGTTCAACTAGTAGTGCAAAGGATCTTTGTTTTTCTAAGGAAAACTAATTCTTTTTTAAAATTATTTTTGATGACAGTTGAGGAATGGAAGGGTTAGGACTTTTCAACCTGGGACTGCCCTGCCCCCAACCCTGGCCCTCTGACTCATAAGACTCATAACTCCTGCTGATACCCTCCATCCAGTACAATCTGTTACCTAAGGTCTGTGTACTCATATCCTCACCACATGGACAAACCAGCCATCATTCTTGATGTAACTAAGCCAAGTGCGTGCACCTGGGACCTCGCATCCTCGTGAATGTTACACTCCTTGTCTCTCCCTCTGTTCCTCTTCCTTTGTCTCACCCGCCCCCCTCCCCCCGTCTCTCAGATTGTAAGCCCTAGGGCAGGGACTGTCTCTATTCAATTACTTTGTAAAGTGCCAGGTACATTGCTGGCACTATATAAATGCTTGACAATAATAATAATAATAATTAGAAGCAGTGCCTCCAGATAACAAGGAACCTCGGAAGGAGCTGCAGGCCAGCAAAGTACCATTCTAAACCGTGCAGTGCTAGTAACTGAGGTAGGAGGCTCTGTTAATACTACGAGGAGGAACTTGTCAGGATGATGGCAGGGCATGTAGACATATTGAGTAGGGGTGGGATGCTGGAGGGAATTCCGGTTTTGTTTCTGTTCTGTTTTGTTTAATTGGCTTTATGGATTAAATTACAGATCAGATTTCATATTCATTAAAACCATGAAAATCACTAAAAAATAAAACCCCTGTGCATGCGCACAATGGCCATTGGACCATTCTGCGCATACGTGCGGTTTTCCAAAATGTGCTGGTGGCCATTTTGCAGATGCACAATATGGAGCAGGGAGGACGCTGCGGTGAGGGAGCCTGGGACATGGAGGACACGAACACATGGGGACACACGGGGGGACACCACGGACTCACACATACACAAACTGGGGGACAGACACAAAGAGGGGGACACATATACACACAGGACACACACACACAAGAGGTCACTCATGGGAGGCACACATCCACATCCACACATGGACACACACACTGAGGGACATACATACACAAACACACTGGGACATGGGGACACACACACCCAGAGGGGGGGCGCACACACAGAGGGGGAACACACACAAGGGGTACACAGACACACAGAGGGCACACACAGGGGGAAGACACAGACATACATTCATGGGGGGACACACCCAGAAGTGGGACACACACACCCAGAAGGGTCACAGACACACGTGGACACACACACACACAGTGGGACACAGACAAGCTGAAACATACACACAAGTGGGACACACACAGAGGGACACACACACCGGGACATGGGGTGGGCACACACACACACGGGGGACACACAGGGACATGGGGGCACAATTATTTATTTATTTTTTAATCATTTATTTTATTCCATTTATATGTCACCTGCTATGCCTACGGCATCTTTGGGCAGCTTCCAACATAAAATAAACAATTTATCAAAAAATATAAAAATCTAGACAGATATTTAAAACAATTTTAAAATACCCCCATACAAAAAATTAGCCCATCCCCCCGGGACACACACACACACACGAGGACACAGATGGGGACACACACACACATGGGGGGACAAGGACACACAGACTGGGACATGGGGAACAAACACATGGGGGACAAGGACACACACAGACACATACAGAGAGGTGGACACAGACATACACACATGGGGGGACAGACACAGAGGGACACACACAGGGGGGATGCACACACAAATACACACGGGGAATGCACACACACAGGGGGATAAAGACACATGTGGACATGGATATACACACACATGGGGGAACACACACAAACACACATGCATGGGGGTGCACACAAACAGGGAGACATGGGGACACTCTCTCTCTCTCTCTTACACACACACACACACACACACACAGGGGATAGAGACACACGTGGGGGGACACACACAGGGGACAGACACACAGACACACACACTAGGACATGGGGGACACACACACAAGCACACATAGGGGGACACACACACACACACAGAGGGAGGGACATGCACAGAGGGAGGACATACACACAAATGGAGGACACACAGAGGGGGACGTACTCATGGGTGGCAAGTTTAAAACAAATAAAATAATATTTTTTTTCACTCAGCATATAATTGGGTTGTGGAATCTACTGCCAGAGGCTGTGGTAAGGGTCAGTACTATAGCTGAGTTTAAAAGAGGTTTGGACACGTTTCTGGAAGATAGGTCCATTAGCAGCTATTAGCCAGACAGGATCAAGGAACATGACAGGAGCTGGGGGGAAACAACAGGGAATGGATCCCCCATTGTGACCTGTTGGGTGCTTCTCCCAAGCCACCGTGATTGGCCACTGCGGAGACAGGATGCTGGGCTAGATGGACCATTGGTCTGACCCAGTATGGCACTTCTTATGTTCTTACGACACAGACACAGACGGGGGGACATGGACACACACAAACACAGGGGGTACACACACCGGGACATGGGGGACACACACACAAGCACATATGGGGACACACACACACACAAGCACACACAGGGACACACACACACACAGAGGGGACACACAAGCACACATGGGGGGACACATAGATGGGGGGACACACACAGAGGGGGACACATACTCTCTCACACACAGAGAGGGGATGAACACACATGGGGGACACACACAAATGCATACATACAGGGGGACACACACGTGGGACATACACACAGAGCGACACACACACACAGGACACACTGGGAAATGTGGGGACACATACAGGGACATGGGGGTAAAAGGACATCCACACACGGGGACACACACACACGGGAGGACACAGATACGGGGGGGACACACACATAGGGGGACAAGGAGACACACATGGGAGACACACAGACATACATGCAGAGAGGGGGACACACACACAGGTGGACATACAGACATGGGGGGACACACAGAGGGCGGACACACACACGAATACACACAGAGCGAAACACACAGACACACACACACACAGAGGGGGAACACACACAAACACACATGGGGGTGCACACAGAGGGGAGGGACACACAGACATACACGCATGGGAGGGGCACACCCAGAGTGGGACACACCCAGAGGATGAGATGCACATCCAGAGGGAGGACACACACACTGAGGGACACACAGACACAGGGGACACACACATGGGGGACACATAGACACACGCACACACACACGGGGACACAGACACAGGGGACTCACACACATGGGGAGGACACAGACTGGAACATGGGGGGGCACACGGGGACACACACACACACACACACGGGGGGGACACCTCCACTCCCATAGACAGAGGGGGACACTCATGGAGCGATACACACACTGGGACATGGGGGGATACACATATGGGGACACGGGACACACACACAGGAGGGACATGGGAGGACCACACACAGAGGGGGGACAAGGACACACACATACGGGGGACCCATCCACACGGGGGGGGGGACACACAGAGACACATATAAACACAGAGGGGAGGACACCCCCCCCATCGGTGGACAGTGACACACACACAGGGGTGGCCAACTCACCTGGCAGCAAGGGACTATGCCTGCCTGGAGAGCCCAGGCGAGACCAGCGTTCCAGCAAGCCTAAAACGGTAGCCTTGCATTTGTTTGTGTTTTATTTCCTCTTTCTTGTAGATCACTCTGTACTGCAACTTTAAACTGTTTCTATAAAGCCTTTCTCTTAAACTAAACGTGGTCTCGCTCTGTTCTCTGGGCAAGAAGACAAGTCTGGGACCCGCAGTCTACACTGCAGGTGAACCTAGTTTTGAGTAAACCTCGAACGGAGAGCTAAGGCCGCTAGAAAAAGGGGGGTTCCTGGCAGGGAGCTGGGCCGTTCCAGAGGCTTAGCCCAGCCTTACATCCACGTTTGGTCATTGCCCTGGGTTTGGCTGGCCCACTCTGCACTGTGTGCTCTGGGGTCTTCGGAGCACCACCGGCAGAGCTGCCTGCCTGCTCATCTTTGTACATCTGGTGGGTGCCTCTACACAGACCAGTCAACCCGGGGGTGAAGAGGGCAGAAGCAGAGCGCCTGTCTGTCTAAAAGCACCCATTGTCCCATAACGAAGCAGGCAGTGGGAGCCCTGACAGGGAGATGGAACAAGTTGCTGCCAATGCTTACAACACTGCCCCAGGTCCCATGGTTTGTTTTTACTTCAGTTTGGTTGAAAATCAGCACTGTTTCTCTGTTCCGTCTCCCTGGAATTGCCAGAAAACACCTCCTCCCCCAACAATAACCTCAGACCCTTCCCTCCCACCCCTGCTCTGAACACCCTAGCATTTCAGGCCCTATAGCCAATGCCAGCCAGGCTTCAAGACCTCCCCTCACATTCCCAGGTACAGCTGAGGAGACCCCATAAAACTGTAGCCACAGAGTACTGCTGAAAATCTTACCTACCAGTCTGCCCGTGTTGTTGAAGCAGCCCTGCTAATCCAATCTGCTCCCTCTTTTCCCCCTGTGTTTTACCTCAAGGACTAGGGCCTGGCCTTCAGTGCCGCCTCTTCCCACACAGAGACCTTGAGTGGTGTTGAATGCCTCACAAACCTGTATGTCAAGTGTAAGAGGGTCTGAGAAGACATGCCTGCTGAGCTAATGGAGGAGATCATAGGACACTCCAAGCTCACAAGGAAGGCAATGTTGTTGGGTGGAGCCACTCAGTAAACTAGAAACTGAGCACTGGTAGATGGAGACAATGGAGAGGCTCTGAAGAGAGGACACGAGTGAAGATGCCAGGAGCGGGGTCACCTGATCATAACAGTGGAGAGGTGTACTCTTGTGGTGGAGGCCTGCATGAGACTCCTCGGCACCCTCTTCCTGTGTGCCACGACCAGAAGCTGCAGAGGCAGCAAAACCATCATCCCAACAGTTAACATGGGCCTGTGCAGGCTAGGCAGCTGCCTGAGTACCAGTTTCTTCAAATGGTTCAGGAGGAACAGTCTTTTGTCTCCTACACCATGATGTGTTAATGTGTACTGCTGCCTCTCTCTAGTTGCCTCCTTTCCCTCGTAACTTGTACAGGTGTTTTTTTTGTTTTTTGTTTTTTTTGCAATACTTGGTTATGCAAGTAAATTGTTTAGTAAAAATATTTTCCTGGTGCAAACAGCTTAAAACATTCCCAACTTCAGGTTGTTTTCTGTTTGTTTATTAGGGAAATGGTCATTACCTTTGTCTTTGCCAACAGTTACATCCTTTGCTCTGTGTATATAAGAGTTGTAAGGGGTGTGTGTGTGTGTACATAAATCCCCCCCCCCCTCCCTTTCACTGCTGCCTTTTTGGGTGCTGCAAATGTGCATGTGAAGTGAGAGTGCAGTTCCTCTCTTACAGCTGCACTACTTACATGCCTGTCCTCAACAAGCCGGCACAGCACAAAGCACTTCAGCCTGTGACTTCCTGGCATCACAGATATTGTGAAAGAGGCAGAAGGCAACTGTAAAATGGAGTACAGAAGCCTTAGTAACAGCCAGTCTTTTAAGCTAGAGTCTTCGCCATCACTTCATTGCACAGAGTAAAGACAAATTACTACAAATCTGAGCATTAATGTGTACTTTCCTGATCATAGACTGTGGTTCACGAGCTCTTGTACTGCCAATAAAGAAATATCCCTTTCTGTTAATGAGGGGGAATTCTGTATTTCTGTTTTTAGGGCCTTTTTTGTATTTTGTGCCTCAAATTTTGGGACTTTTAAGGGGGAAAATTTGGTAGTCTCTACAGTTGGTTGGGAAGTAAGTAAGCTGGGGGGCGAGGGAGAGGATGAAGCAGCCTGTGTGTATACTTATGTACGTGTAAGGAGGTGCAGCTTTGTGTGTGTGTATGTTGGAAAACTTGAACCATGAATTTTAAATGGAGAGTGTCCTTTTAAAACCAGGCTCCTTCTCAATTGTAATCAGGGAGTTATACTGATATAATAAATTTTTTATCAGGCTTCCCTGAAAGATCAGAATTTCCACTAGCTTTAGGTATTGCCTAATTTTGCAGAAGACTAACTAGATGCTTCCCTTTAAGAGCTTGGCACCATTGATTTCTAATAATTTTAATAAACCCAAGCAGCATGAAACAAACACATCTTGAATGATAGGAATCACAAAAAGGTTCTCTCTCTGTAAATCTTACATACTTTTACTGGCATGAGTAGGCTTCTGACCAGCAATATCTAAAAGACAGAGTGGTCTATGGGCACTATTTAGTTCAAAAGGGGCATTAAAAGACAGATGGTCTCATTAGAAACAATTTATGCATATATATTTTCCAGGAGCTCAGCACTGCCAGAATAGGTTTAGCTCTTTCACCATACAGGAGGAAAATATCACCACTTGCAAATGTTTCCAGTTTGCAAAATAATGACCTATCCAAAGTAGCTAAGCAACTAATTACTCAAATACTAGAAGGTTATATGCCAATATTATCACATTGTCGGTCTCCTGGGCAAACAACTTCACATTCCTCAAACTGCCATATAGTGTCATTAGATTTTGCAGGAAAGCCCTTTCTTAATAGTGCAGCAGCAGTCCCAGTGCCCCTGTGCTTATGCCATCATTTCAACTATTATTTCCAATCTCCAAGTCAAATCACTTATTAATTAGAGAGGCAACTCTAGCAAACCCAATTACCAGCAGGCAGTTTCCCCCCCAGATGTGAAGCCCCTCTTGGAGACAGGCCATAGCATTCCCAATTGCTGGGAAGCATTTGTGCCCCCCCCCCCCCGTCAATCTAACTCTCATCACTGGCCCTGCAGCATCCAGATTGCCACCCCCAGAAACACTTTCCCCAGCCTCCCAGTTTTCCTTCTCCTGTCTCCTATCTCTACCCCCACTGCCACCCCATTATGCCCTTCTGCTAATGTCTCCACACTGCATTCCTTTAATCTGTCCTCAAATTACTGTATGTGTCCAGTCTATTCCTGCCTGATGTCACCTTTCACAGGGGATTTTTAAAGTCACTCTTCACCAAGATTTTCGGTGTTTCTGTAGTCATCAGTTTTTAAAAAATGAAATGATGATGAATATTACTGTGAAGAGGTGGGTCCTACTAGGCAAAAGAATACACACACACACATGATTTGCAGGTATATGTATGTATAGAATGGGCATGTAAGGCATATGTAAGGCTGAGCCGCAAGAGCCTGCGGGGAGCCTTTTTGCCATCCACCTACCTGCCTCGCTGCTGCGGGGGCTTGTGAAGCTCTGCCGCCGGCGGGGGTGGGTGGGTGCTCCGTTGCTCCGCCGCTCTGCTGCCTGGCTGCCCCGCTGCCGTTGACTCCATGGCCGCCGCTGCCCGCTGGGGACCTGCGGGGGGAAGAACCAACAGTGAGCTTTGGGGGGCTAGGGGGGGAATCGCAGAGGCCAGCCACGTGGGCTGACCTGTC
>QEPC01003278.1:2001459-2011994 GCA_003113815.1 Sphenodon punctatus
AGGTCCCAGGTGCACGCGCTTGGCTTGGTTACATCGAGAATGATGGCTGGTTGGTCCATGTGGTGAGGATATGAGTACACAGACCTTAGGTAACAGATTGTACTGGATGGAGGGTATCAGCAGGAGTTAGGTGAGGGGAGCGAGGAGTCAGGGAGGGCAGAGCGGAAGAGGTGGGTCTTGAGGAGGGATCTGAAGGTACGAAGGGAGGGGACGAGGCGGATGTGGGCAGGGAGGGAGTTCCAGGTGTGTGTGGCAGCTAGGGAGAAGGGACGAAAGCGGTTAGAGGAGCAGGGGAGGCGTGGGAGGGCGAGAGAGGGGACAGAGGAGGAACGGAGTTCACGGACTGGATTACGGAGGGAAAAAATTAGTGCAGAGAGGTGGGGGGAGCAAGGTTGTGAAGAGCTTTATAGGTGAACACTAGGAGCTTGTGCCGGATTCGTTCAGGTAGGGGGAGCCAGTGAAGAGAGGAGAGGAGGGGCTGCATTGGTTGAAGCAACAGGCGAGGTGGATGACCCTGGCAGCAGAGTTTGGGATGAAGATAAGGGGAGAAAGGTGAAAGCGGGGGAGGCCAGTGAGAAGGAGGTTATAGTAATCAAGGCGAGTAATCGGACGACTCCTAGGAGTTCGTTGCCCAGGTGACAGCTCTGCAGGCCTCCTTGGTTTTCTGAGGAACTGTGGTTGCTGAAGTGAAAAGGGCGACGGTTAGAGCGATGGTGGCGTCGTTCTCGTGCTGAAGCCGACAGATTGTGTTATAGAGCCAGTTTACGTAGCTATGCTGTGGCTATGCGGGCAGCAAAAAAGGAGTTTTTTGCTGACCTCATAGTGTCCGCAAAATCCTGTCTGGCAGAGTTTTTCCTGGTGGTGTGGGGGCTGGTCAGTCTGGCCTCTCTCCAACTTGGAGTGGAGTCATCTGTTGCATGCTGTGACATGTTTGTGGATTATTTTGTGGATAAAATCGCTCGTATTCACCATGACTTCAACGCCGCACTTATTATACAGGGGGATCTGGAGGTTATGGAAGCTCCGCCGGTTTTATGGGATCAGTTTCAGTTGGTGATACCTGCTGATGTGGTGGATGTTCTGGGGGCGATCAGAGCCACTTCTTGTGAATTAGATCCTTGCCCATCCTGGCTAGTTAAGGCCTGCTGGGAGACAATGGGGCCATTGCTGGCTGGGGTGGTCAGTGCCTCCCTTCGGGAGGGCAGAGTGCCGGGCTGTCTCCAGGAGGCGGTGGTGTGGCCTCTGCTCAAGAAACCATCGCTCAACGTTGACTCCCTCGCCACCTATCGGCCTGTCTCTAACTGTCCCTTTTTAGGGAAGGTTATTGAATGGGTGGTGGCTCGACAGCTCCAGGGACTTCCTGACCAGGAGAACTCAGCGAGTGGTGCTCGAGGATTATTTTTCATCATACCAGAACCTCTTGTGTGGAGTCCCCCACCCCACCCCTCCCCTGTTCAACGTGTATATGCAGCCGCTCGGCGAGGTGATAAGGGGGTCTGACGTGTGGTGTCATCAATATGCTGATGACACCCAGCTTTACCTCTCCTTTTCCACAGATCCAGACCTGGCAGTCTTGGTGCTTACTCGGTGTCTGACGGTGGTGTGGGACTCGATGAGGGCTAATCGACTGAAGCTGAATCCCGAGAAGACGGCAGTGATGTTAGTGGGTAAGGCGATGGAGATGGTGGACCCCATTATTGATGGGGTCTGTCCTCCATTGGTCTCCCAGTTACGGAGTCTGGGGGTGCTCCTTGACTCACAGTTCCATCTGGATGTTCAGGTGGAGGCTGTGGCGAGGAGTGCCTTTCGCCAATTACATCTGGTGCGACGGCTTCGGACGTATGTCTCAGACTCTGACCTGGTCACTGTTATCCATGATTTCATCACCTCCAGATTGGACTACTGTAACACGCTCTACGTGGGGCTACCCATGGTGATGAAACTGCAGCTAGTGCAGAATGCAGCAGCCCATCTCTTGGTGGGACTGGGCCGCTGGGAGCATATTACACCGGTGCTCCATTCTCTGCATTGGCTACCGAAAGTTTTCCGGGCCTGATTCAAGGTATTGGTTTTGGCCTATAAAGCCCTAAATGGCCTAGGCCCTACCTATCTGTGGAACTGCCTCACCCCCCGGATTCTGGATCAGCCTCTGCGGTCATCCGGGGATGCCGTGCTCGAGGTCCCCCGTGTTTTTTGTGGGGCTACGCAGGAGAGGGTGTTCTCGGTGGCCGCACCTCAGTTGTGGAACTCCCTTCCGGTGGAGGCCCAGCTGGCCCCGGATCTCCCCTCTTTTTGAAGAAGCTGTAAGACCTGGCTGTTCCGCCAGGAATTTGGTGGGGGAGAGGGGTGAGTGGGTGGGAGGAGTGGGTTAGGAGGGTGAGGTGGAATATTTTTATCCACCTTTTATGTTACTGCTTTTAGTTTTATTGTTGGATTTTATTGATTGTAAGCTGCCCCGAGCTGCCTGTGGCAGGAGGGGCAGGGTAACAAGATTTTAAAATAAATAAATAATAAATAAATATATTCACTAACAGTGCAGGGCATATCCAGGCTCCTCAACTAGATAAACACCAACTGGCTGCAGCTCAAGAGTGGGAGGAATCAGTCCCCTGAGAGTCCAGGAAGTAAACTGTGAATTCCATGAATTGTGTAAGGACTTGGGAGCATTTTCCCTGGAAGAAATCTCTTCACATGAAAAGGCTGCTTTACAGCAACTAGCTGTATTTACCATGGGGCAATTAGTACTGGTGTAAAGACAGCCACAGGTATGTAGGAGGCGTACCTGCAGCTGGCCAGGGAAAAATTCTTCTGCAGAGGGCACTGTATAGGATCATTTATTATGCCCCTGCACAATAGCAATGTCTGCTAGCTTCCTGTGCAAGTCCTGGTGCAGGAAGTGAGCTGGTGAGCAGCCATGGTCTACCTGAATTTGTGCTAGCCAGTGATGTAGCAAGCCTGTGATGGGCCTGGGTTCATGTCCCAATTATAGGGCCTTCTAAGGGCAACGAGGTGGGGTTTCTGCAAGTGGCGGTTCTCCCCAAGGGGCTCCCAGCCAGCCTTGGCCTCCCCGTGCAAAGGTGACAGTGCCAGTCTGACTCCCAGGGAAGCTCTTGGAGTGGCAGCAACCCTGCCAGGAAGGAGGTTTTAAGAGTGGGTGTGAATGGGGGACAACACTCCACCCCTGCCCACTCTGGAAACTTCCTTCTTGTCAGAGCCCTTTAGACTTTGCTATTGATGTGGAGAGCACCACAAGGAAATTTTCTGCATGGGTAAATGCAGTGTTGGCATTGCTCCCTTCTCCACCCACTGAAAATTTCCGAGAGGCGCTTGGGCTCCTTGCAGGGGGCCCCCTTAGAATCTACAGCCTGGGATCAACTGAGTCCTCTTGCCCCTTGCACTAGCCTCCAGAACAGCCTGTTTGGAAGAATGGCCTAAAATCACCATTGCCCTCTCCCCAAGCTGTGCACATCAGGCTCTGGATTGTGAAGACAGATCACAGTCCCAGCTCATGTCTCTAGGGTAGATGAGGCTTGAACTTCTGATGCCATCTCTGCCAAAACAGCAGCCACACCCTCCATCACAAAGCAGCAGGGCATGAAAATATAAATCCAAATAAAAGCATGATCTACCAGTACCGTATATTGCCACTCCCTGGGCTCGGAAACACTTACCTCTAGACTAGCAGCACTCTCTGTCTTTTACACTAGGACAATACTTTTGTTTGCCATGCAAGCAAAATATTAGAGAACTTGATTGTTTATGTACTGAGTAAAACTGTCGATATGAGCCTAGGTAGTGAATGTGGAGGGAGGAAATTGTGTGACTAGCACAGCATGTAGGGCTGTGTGTAAGACAGTCAGGGTATGATTGGTGTGTAGATAAGATTGTATGTGGCTGTGTATATGGGTATGGCCACATGAGATGTTATCCCATATTAGCCCATGATGCAGTTGACCCTCAGGCTGGTGTCTGCCATGTTTGCCCACTTCTGCCCCATGGCAGGTAGACAGCTGCTATGCGACACGTCTGCCAGAGAAGGCCAGTGACACATTGCAAGCTACTGTTGTCCCACATGGGCTAATGTGGAGTCACGAGCTGCTTCCTGTCAGGCCAGTCCTGTGTAGCCCTGCCCTGTGGCGAGGTCTTCCGGCACCCTACAGCTGCGGGCATAGTTCTCCATTCCTGTGCATCTGTTACAGCAGGGGGCAGAATAGTAGGTGTGTGTGTGTGTGTGGTGTGACTGCCCATGTGGACGTTTCCTTGGCCTGCCCCAGGGCATAGCGGTACTTGTGATGGTGGCTTGCCTGCCTAGTTTCCCCATGGGGTTGGAGGGGAGAGGGAAAACATTTAGCCTGCTCTCCCTCCCAGCCCAAAGTGTGGTGGCTGCATTCACCCTTCCTGAGGCAAGTGGGGGATCTAGCTGGTCCTGCCTTGTGTGGCTTTATCCTATGAAGGGATGCACTAGGGCTGTATATGACTGGGGTGTATGTAGGGGTGTATAGGGAACTGGGATGTATAGGGAACTGTGTGTGGAATTGGTATGTAGGGTTGAACTGGGACTGGCCTTGCACATAAGTGGTAGGGGCCTATGACCCTGACATCCTGACTCTTAATTTCTAGTTAGGAAAGCAGTTGCTGCTGCTGCCACCACCAGGACAATTCTTGGTTGGGAAGCCTCTCCTGAGTATATATTGGGAGTTACCATTGGCAGGAGAGGCCCTGATTAGGAAACCTACCCTACCTGCCAGGAGCAGCCACTGGTGGGAAAGATCCCATTCCAAGTTGCTGCCCCTAACACCATGGGTCACCTCTGGGTAGGCTGTGTCTGTGATGGGAATGGGATGCCCATCTTGTCTGGCGGCTTCGGCCGTATCTCTCAGACTCCGACCTCGCCACTGTCATCCATGCCTTCATCACCTCCAGGCTGGATTACTGCAACGCATTCTATGTGGGGCTGCCCGAGAAGCTGGTCCAGAGGCTGCAGCTGGTGCAAAATGCCGCGGCCTGTCTCCTTACAGGGGCCAGTCGCAGGGAGCACATGACACTAGTGCTCTGGGCTCTGCACTGGCTGCCTATAAAGCACCGGGCCAGGTTCAAGGTGCTGGTTTTAACCTTTAAAGCCCTTCACTCCCCATGTGCCTGTGCGATCCTTGAGATCGTCCGTGGGAGCCTTTTTGGAGGTTCCCTGGGTGAGGCGGGTGGCCACCGACGTTAGATCTTTCTCGGTGGCCGCCCCTGTGCTCTGTGGAATCTGCTCCCGGAGGAGGCTCGGTTGGCTCCCACTCTCCTGTTATTTTGGCGTTTATGTAAGACCTGGCTGTTCTCCCAGGCTTTTGGCGAGGGGTTTTTCTTTCCCTGCATACTGTATTTTTAACTGTTTCAAATTATTTTATTGTTTTATTGATTGTTTTTGTTCGCCACCCCGGGCTGCCCTGTGGGCAGGAGGGGCGAGATATAAGTTTTATATATATAAATAAATAAATATGGTGTGCATGTGAGAATAAGGGGGCAATCAATAGGTGTGTATGTAGGGAGCATGGGAAGCTGTAAGTGTATGATTAGTCTATATCTAAAATAGTATATGCGCAGCTGTCTCACAAGGGTCAGGGTATAACTATGTATGAGACATTGTGTGTGCTTGCATGGAGAGCTCTAAGTGTGTGATTGGTTCTATGTAGGGTTGAATGGGGGGCTGTATGTTCAGGTGTATGGAGGAGCTGTGTGTGAGAGGGGCACTGAGGGCTGTGTGTAGGGGCGTCAGGGGCGTCGTGTTCATTGAGGGAACGCAGCATAAAGTTGGAGGCCTCTAGGTCCCAGGGGCTGCTGCCTGGCCCCACAGGGACAGACCCGCGCCTGGGCTGGAGGAGGCCTGGACCCCCCACATCATGGGGTGGTCCCCATCCCTCACTTGCCTCTGCCTGCTAGTAGTGCTGTTACAGCAGCAGCAGGACACCGATTGGACTGGGAGATAAAGCTGTTTGGAAACAAACTCCTGTGATGGGGATGTATTTTAGAGGACACATGAGAAATACAGGTTGCAGGGCTGCATTGGCTCCAGTGTTTCTTAAGTGTCCTCTAAAATGTGCATATCTGACCACCCTAGTGGGAAGGTGCATGGTGGCTACACATCAGGGTGCGATTGGTGTGTATGGGAACTGAGACTGTGAGGGGCACGCAGGGGGCTGTGTGTGATGTGTGTGCTTGGGTATATGGGGGAGTTGTGTGTGTGATGTACTCTTAGAAGGGTTGTGTGATTTGTGTGCAGGCAGGGTGCATGGCATGGGAGAAGCTGTGTGTTTGAAAGGGGGCTCAGGGACTGTGTGCGAATGTAGGGTCTATGGGGGAGTTGTGATTTGTGTGTATCTAGGGTCAACGGAGCGGGGTGGGGTGGGGTGTGTGTGAAAGAGTGCACTGGGGCCCGGGGGTGTGTGGCTTTGTGTGTACGGGGCGGCCCGAAGGACGGACTCCGTGGGTATCTATACTGCTGTGGCAGGCGTGCACGGGTCTGCAGGAGATGCGTGCGTGCAGCAAGCCAGCGTGGGGCTAGGTCTCTTGTCTTGTCTCGTCTCGTCTCCGGGGGAGGGAGTTGGCTGCATGAAGCTGTCGCAGGCGGCGGCGGCAATGCTTGCTGCAAACTCTGAGCGGCTGGCGCTCCTTCTCGCGCCCCCTGCGCTGGAAGAGAGAGACCCGGTCCCGCCGCCCCCGCTCGGCGCTGAGCCCCTCAGGCAGGCCCGCGGCGCGCGCTTTCTCTCCCCGCGCGCCGCCTCCATCCCCGGGGGAAGCGGTGTGGGGGAGGGGCAGAGCCGGAAGTGGGGGCAGGTTGGAGGCGGGGGGATGGGTGTTGTGGCAGGTGCATCGCCGCCTGCAGCGCTTCACCCCGCTTGCTTCCTACCTAGACAGCAGCAGTGTAACGCCCAGCTATTGCCATACGGCGCAGTCCCCAGGCTTGGCCGCGAGAAAGTGGCACCATGGGGACCCCCATCCCCACCTCCCCTCACAAGGGAAAGAACTGGCTCTTCCCTCCCACGACTAGTAGTGCTGGAAACTGGGCACCTCCGTCTGCTCTCATAACCAAGTATCTGAAGCCCAGACTGTATCCTGCTTTCGTTTTCTCTGTTCATGACCCTCTCCATCCCTATCCCCATACAGTATCTGGCTACTAGACATTTCATACTTACAACCTCCTCCTCCATTTGCACCTCAAAATATCCCAGATGTGCTACTAAGGGCACTTGCACAGTTCCCTGGGGTGGGGGACTTCCATGAGGGCAATGACTTCTCTTTTGTCATGGGAATTAGAGCAGGTAGAATGCATTGTTCCGCTTTTCTCCCCAAGTGAAAACATCCATGTGTCCAGGGACCCCTCATGCTGGAGTGTTTTAATGGGAGAAAAGCGGAATAGTGCATATCCACATGCGCTAATTCCTGTGACAATAGAGATGCAATTGTCCTCAGAAGTCCGTTTCCGTCCAGTCCCTCCCCCCGCCCCATGTGCAAGTGCCCTAAGGCACAGAACACCTGAGCGATTAGCCAAGAGACTGATTAAAAATGATCAGGTAAACAGTTACTCCTGAATAATAAACCCAAATTAATGCATCTGGTTTAAAAGCTAATTTGGATTAACTGTGATCATGTAAAAAAGCCATAGTCCCCATTTAAAGGCGATTGCCATCTAAAACACACTATCAGCTACATTTCAATATGTCACTGTATCCTTGATCCACAAGATCATCTTCCATCATCATCCACTCTTCTAAAGTGTGACTCTATAAACAATTATACATAATATTAAAGTACTCCTACCAGATCCTTCTTGCCGACATTTGGTCTCAGCTAACACTTTAAAAGGAAGGGAAGAAAGAGGAAGGAACAAAACACAGTTTTAAGCTCGAATTCCAAAAGTGGGTGGGAAGGGGAGGTCCAAAAGTTTCAGGTGTGGTAGGTGTCCCATTTAGTTGCTGTCTTCATGGCTTCTTTGAAATTCTCCTACAGAAAAGATGACTGCCAAGAATCTCCATTAGCAGACACAATTAAGAGCTCACTCTGTGCTATTCCACACCTTTCTGTCAGTGAAGTGTGTGGGTAGGTTTCAACATCGAGAAAGTGTTTCATCTGGGTGAAGGGGTACACAAAGTACACAGGAACAAAAACCCCTTTTGATGCTGGATTTGAAGGTTGGTTCCCTGGTAAATTAAAAGAAAGAAAGTTTCTTTTCACAAAGTAAAGCACTATCAAAAGTAAAACAGGTAAAGAAACCAGCACTTGTCGAGTGTGTTGTTCTTTACAACTCATGAGTTCAGCACTAATGAGTTATGGGTTGGCCCACGAAAACATAATGTGTACATTAAGAATTTAATGATGTGTAAGATTAAAAACTGTGTGGGGTTGCATTTATTTAAGGCTGCCATCTTGTGTTCAAAGAGGAACTACTTTATCAGACAATGTCCCTTTCAGTAGGTTTAAATTGATTCCGTTATGCATGTTATGGAGAGTTCTTCAGTGCTCGAGACTGCCAGCTGACAGTATATCCCATTAAATGTCTTTTCTGCAGCTTTGTTAGCTACTTCATATAAAGCAAAATGAGCTGCATGAGTCTTAATGGCTTCACCAGAGCTGGAAAGGAATAGAGAAAGAGTGACTTTCCCCTCCCACCCTTCATGACCTTGCTGTTGGGAATGTCCACATTTTGAACAAATGAGAATGGTAAAAATATCATTTGTTTTTCTCATTGTATTTAGTATCCAGAGGTGCGGGTTAAAAATATAACAAATAAATAAATATCCAAACTAATCTCCCCTTAGTCAACCATCCCCAAACCCAAACAAATATGGCCTTACCCATACCCATCACTAAACAGCATAAAGCAACATCCTCTCCACTGTGATGAATTTTTAAGTTTTTGCCATACCCGGGGGAACTCCATGACATTGCTTTGGAAACCAGAAATGTCAGTTCTGGATCATTTTTGCTAAGCTGAGTAACTAAGTTTATTAAGGCATTGAGCCAAACAGGTGTGTTTCAGCTCAACGGGAATGGCAAGACAATGCGTAGGAAGAGCATAGATAATTTTTTGTATGAGGAAAGAAGGACTGGAGTTTCAGGTTGCTCAACTCCTCCATGGAACAGAGAAGAAAAGGAAGGAGGATGGGTGGAGTGTCCAGTTTATGCCTATAGACATGCTGCAGGATGAATCTCGGCTGATCTGAGAGACTGCGTGGATGTATTTATGTATGCATAAAAGGGACAACACTTGTATATTCAAAATAAATCATTTTGAATAATTCAAGGTGGATAACGCTCACAATTTTATCATATTATGATTTTAGGGATTTCTTAAAGACTACATTATGAGACTGATATAGTTGTGAGAATCTCAGCTTCTTTTTAAAAAAAATAGATTGTTAGCCATCATGATTATGGAGATATTGTTTTTTAACCCTCTTCCACGTCTAAAATCCTACTGTATTAAATTGGCTATTGGGGTATGCTATGCCCCGATTAAGTCACAGTTGAAAAATATAAATATGATTGATTTGAAAATGACTCCAGTTTAACATAAAAAACTGTATTGTTTGTTGTACAGAAATACAGGACAACATGAAAGTTCTTGGGGTCAATAGTACCCTACCATATGAACAGTAAATCTCAATTGTCAAGCTATTGTGGGTGAACTGATCCTCCCTTCCCCAATTTTTGGAACATATCATGTACATAATACAAAAGTAACACTAAGTTTTGAACATTAAAATTACTAACTATGAATAAAAACCTAACAAAATAGCATAATAATAACATAAAAACATAATACCATAACAATTCAAGCAGTCTCATAATAATAACATAAAAACATAATACCATAACAATTCAAGCAGTCTCATAACTGTCAGCTACATTCACAAATACAGCAGTTAATTCCTAAAATGCTGTCTTTCTTTCCCCCCTACACCTATGAAATCTGATTGGTTACAAAAAAAACCCTTGACTTAACACATAGCGTCTGCGAAGTCACGCCCGGCGGAGCTGTTCCAGGTGGTGCGGGGGCTGGTCAGTCTGGCCTCCCTCCACCTGGATGGGGACTTGTCCCAAGCCCGCTGTGAGGAGTTTGTCAACTACTTCGCAGACAAGATTGCTCGGATTCAGACCGACTTTGATGCTGGATTAGGGGCAGTAGGGGAAGAGCGCGAGGGGACGGAGGCCCCGTCCGGTCCAGCTTTGTGGGGGGAGTTTCAGGAAGTGACGCCAGCTGATGCGGCGGATGTCCTGGGGTCTGTGAGGGCCACATGTTGTGAACTTGATCTGTGCCCGTCCTGGTTAGTAAAAGCTTCCAGGGAGACGTTGGGGACGGTGCCGGCGAGGGTAGTGAACGCGTCCTTGCAGCAGGGGAGGTTGTCGCCCTGCCTCAAGGAGGCTGTGGTGTGCCCCCTGTTGAAAAAACCATCTTTGGACGTGGATGCGCTCGCCAGTTACCGACCTGTCTCTAACCTTCCCTTTTTAGGGAAGGTTATTGAGCGGGCGGTGGCACTCCAGCTCCAGGT
>QEPC01003278.1:2012922-2028144 GCA_003113815.1 Sphenodon punctatus
AGGGCATTCTTGGTGACCGCGCCGCGCCTTTGGAACTCCCTTCCGGAGGAAGCTCGCCTGGCCCCATGCCTGTTGACATTCCGGCGAATTTGTAAAACCTGGCTGTTCGCCCAGGCCTTTGGGGAGGGTGGGAGGGGAGGGTGAGGGTTTTTTAGCTCCCCCACCTATCTATTATTTATTATCTTATTTGTTATTTTAGCCCTGTTTTAATGTTGTTACATTGTATGTTTTAAATTGTTTTTATTATGCTTTTAGTGTTGTAAGCCTCCCCGGGTTGCTTTTGCAGGAGGGGCGGGGTATAAAACTTCGAAATAAATAAATAAATTTTGGGAATAGCACAAAGACATGTATTTTGCATATGAGCGGTTGAGTGTTATCACCCAAGTTAACAAGCTTTGGGTTATCCCTCTCTATTCATAGTCTAGGAAGATGACTTAGGATATTTTAAAATGTGATGCTACCAAGGGAGGCCATAATTAAGCTGGCGTGGACACCCATGGTATCGTTACGTTTGTTCCCGCCCGCACTTAACATCTGGTGGGTGGGAATAAACTTACCCTGGACTGTGGCAGGATTAACTCTGGGTAGTGCACTGGGCTCCCTGCCAGCACACGTCCTGGAGTTAGCCCTGCCACAGTCTGTGGAAGCCTACTGTGGACCACGGTAGAGCGGGTCATCACATCTGATGACCTGCTCTAACTAACTCTGGATGGTGGCTGGAGCTTTTTTAGGTGGGCGCAGTGGCCTCATAGGCCTCCGCACCTGCCCATCAGAGAGGGGACGGGGCCCTCAGCAGCACGGGGAGCAGGGCTGTGCGGGCCATGTCCACATGTCCTCTCCCCGCTCCCTCCCCAGCCCTGACTCCGTCATGTTTATTTGTTGGCGGGGCCAGATCCTGCCCATGGTGAGGCCTCTCGCCACAGGCAGGATCAAAGTGTGGTGGTGCTCAGCACCATCACGTGTAAAAATACCCATGGATGAAGACAAAGAAAACAGCTCCAATGTTCTTGAGCAGTCAGCATGGATAAGAAAACAGCATTAAGTAGCTGTTAGCTTCATATGCAAAGTGTTTCACAGGTCCAGCAAGTGGATGTCATCATAGTAACTAATGGATGGGGTCAAAATGACCCCTTCAGCCCAATACACATTTTATTTCAACACAACCTTGCAAATAAAAACAAAAACAAACCAGCATTGAAGCTTCACACTATGAAAGGGTTAACGTGTGTAAAAAATGTAAAGATAAAACAAACTTGTAAGTTATTATTATTATTATTATTATTATTATTATTATAAACATTTATATAGCGCCAGTCGTGTGACCTGGTGCTGTACAGAACATAGAATTAGACGTGGTCCCTGCCTGTGGCTTACAATCTAAAAGACAAAAAAGGGGGGGAGAGGGGACAGTGGGAGAGACAGGGGAGAAGACAAACAAACATTCAAGCAGATGTGAAGTCTCAGGTGCGTGTGCTTGGCTTGGTTTACAGAGAGGTTGGTAGCAGCAGTCAGCAGAGGAGGGCCGACAGTAAGAGTAAGGGGAAAGACTAGCAGACATTGGGAAAGGCAGCAAGGAAAAGGTGGGTTTTGAGGAGGGATTTGAAGGAGCGGAGGGAGGAGGCAAGTTGGTAACCAAAGTTTTTCACTTGCGGTATAATTGACCCCCAAATCCACTTATCTTCTTTTCTTCTATAATAAATTCTTATTGTTCTTATTCCTTTAAAAAATAAACTGCTACTTTTATACTCAGCGCATAATGTGTTAGAACTAACAATTAAAAATCATCTTTAAAACCTTTGTGACTGTTGTTTTATAAGACTCCTCAAGAGGGAGAGGTCTGAACTAGAATTGTCACCTGTCCCAGGGAAGAAAAATGAATAATGCAAACGTGCATAAATTTGTGTTGGTTTATGTAAATTTATGAAAATTTAAAATAGGCCATTGCATAATATACTATGCTGGACTAAAAATAACCCTTATTTAAAAAATACAGCCCCACAGCATCCATAGAACTGACATCCCACAACTCCATAGAACATACATCACAGTCTCATAGCATGTCAGTATTGGGGTGGTAAGGAAAAGAAATTTAAATTACATTTATGGAGAAAAAAGTCCAAATATTAGTGGTTGGCTTTGGCTAGTGGAAGCTGGCCCTAATGCCTGCTGTTGATATAAATCTACCAAAACAGTCCATTTGTTTCCCTTCTGCCAACTCCTAGAGGTACCTGGAAAAAACATGAAAGGAATTAAAAATGGAGAACTGCCAGGAGTCATCAACTTTGAAGGACAGGCTGAAATCCTGTTCTGGAACTGTAAGCCAAAATGCTTTGACCAACAAAGTCCGGCACTGACAGGGCATCCCTGCTGTGTGCCACTGTGTGTGACTGATGTTCTGTTGCCTATTTTTAACTGGATTCAACTGTTTCTGGGTGAGATTCTTTATAGCAAAAGCTCATGCCATCAGCTCCAGACAATTTATGTGGAATAAGGGTTCCTCTCAGGAACACTTTGAGCCTAACAAGCTGGTGCTTGACTTTGCTGTCAGATCTGGGGAGGACTCAAATGTCGCTGTTCAGTCCAAAGCTTCCATCTGGTTCAGCCACCAGTGTGAGTTATGTAACCTTTCCTTTGTGTCTAATTGCAGGGATATTTGATTATCATAACACTGAGTAGATGCGAGAGCCTTCACTCTTGGTCTTTACTGACAGAATATTACAGATTTGTAGACACAAGACACAACACAACACAAGAAGACACAACCACACAGGTCCACCCACCTGACCGCTCGTGTGAATGTGCTGTGGGTGTAGGTGTGCTCCTGTGACCCACACAGCACCCACTCACGGGGCACCAGAAAAAGCCAGTGTCCCTTGCTGGACAAGCTAAAAGGGCAAGCTTTAAAGGCAAGCGTTGACCTTTAAAGCCCTACATAGCCTGGGCCCCACTTACCTGAGGGACCACCTCACTCCCTGGCCCTTTTGGTCGTTTTGGAGCACTCTCCTAGAGGTCCCGCATTATTGACGGGTCCGGACGGACAGGAGGGTGTTCTTGATGGCTGCTCTGTCGTTGTGGAATGTGCTCCCAGTGGAGATCCGCCTCAGCCCGAATCTACTTGCTTTCTGCTGACAATGCAAGACCTGGCTTTTCTGCCAGATGATTGGCTAGTTGGGTGTGTTGGGTGGCTAAATTATTATTTTTGTACAGACCTGGATTGTGATGTTGTGGACATGTATTATATATTTATGGATTTTTATTATTGTTTTATATTGCTACTGTATATTGCCGGCTCAAGTCACCTTTTGGCGAGAGGGGTGGGATAAAAATGGATTTAATAAATAAATAATACATTTAAAAGTGCATGGGTACAGGCACCCATACATTCCCTTCCTATATGAACCGGAGCACCCACCCATGCCAGTGGACAGGTCAGCAGCTGACCACCTCCCCAGTCCTGCCCACAGCTCCTGGGGAGCTCTTAAAGGACATGCACATGAAATACACCACCATGTTGGCTCAAAGCACAACAAACCCCTCTCGCAACACATGAGAGATGAGCCAATTCCATGGAGGACAGCAGCTCAGACAACAGCATCCCACTCAATATGTGTCTCTGTTGTCAGCCAGAACTGCCAGTGGCTGCACTCGCCCCTGTGATCTTGGGCAGGAAGGGGTTACTGTTGCTGAAGTCATTTCCATGGTGTCCAGGGCTGTGTGTTCAGGCAGAGGGCAGACAGTTGAGCATGGATTAGGGTGGAGGTTGTTGCTAGGTGGGGTGGAAGGGGAAACAGCCACCCATATGGATTGTCTGTACAGCCGGTCCGTGGTGGCTGGGGTACATGGAGTCTGCCTGAGGGAATTAGAACCCATTAGAATCCCTCCTCACTCACTCCACACGTGTGGGTGCTCCATGGCTGTTCCACTCAGCCGACACAGACCCCCCTCCAGCCATGGTCGTCTAAAAACACCCATAGATGTGCACAACCAAAGATAGGCTTTGCTTCCCATCATGTCTGGTACTGCTTGATGCTTTCGTACATTACATTTAAAAATGTATACAGCTTGGTGCCACAGGAGCAAGAAATGAAGATACCCCACACTGTTTGCATTAACTTTAGATGGTTTTAGGGGATGCTATGCTTTTTAAACTGCTGGTGAGATGTTAGAACAGACTTCGGGTTGGAAATGCTATTGCTGTTGGCAAGTCTCTTCTAAGACCTTTAGAGGCCTGGGCAAAGGGACTTTTGATGCCTCTTCATCTTATGCATTTTTCATTGTATATAATCGCAGTGCTATATGCCCACATTAAACAGCAAGCTCCAAACAAAAAAATCTCCAAGCCCGAGGAAAAAAATCCACTGACCTCCCCCTTCCCTGTTTCTTTCCTCTGTTTTCTTGTTCTCTGGGGTACTCCCAGCAGCAGATAGCACTTTTCTGCTTCAGAAGTTTGTTCCCCTTGTGTGGAACAGCTGTGGACATGTAGGTTGCGGTGACCTGATCTCTTAGCCTCTTCCTTCAACTCAAGATTGGGATGGGAAGCTGAGTCCCCATTCACCTGCAGCCTATGATTAGGATCAGGTCTGATGAGAGGGGGGCAATGACTTACGATTGCACTAGGCCCCTATTAGGTATAGGGGGTGAGGGGAAGGAAGGGAAGGCAGAAGGGCTAGGGCACACACTTCCAACACCCACCTGCAGACAACAGCACCAGCCTGTAAAAAGGCCCCTCAGGATCTTAGTTGGCTTTTGGGATGTACACCCCCAGCCTAGATCAACATAGGGAGGCAAGGAGAGCGTTGCACCTGGTGGTTCTAGTGTCCACACTCACACATGTGCGCACGCACACACACACACACACACAAACACATGGCTAGGTACAAGGGCAGGGGAGTGGTAGGAGTGATGGTACAGGTGTGTAACCCCATGGGAAGGGAGGAGGACTAAACAGGGAGCCAGGCTGGTGAGGGTTTGGGGTCAAGGTCCCACACAAGCACACCCTTTTACTGTGGAGCCCCACACACACAACACATGAGACCCACCAATTTAATTATTTATTTATTTATTTTATTACATTTATATGCCGCCCCCTCATGCCTACGACATCTCGGAGCGGCTTTCAACACGAAATAAAACAAATTACCACAATATAAAAAATATTTTTAAAATCTACATTAGTATTATTAAAACAGTTTTAAAACATCCCCCAAGAACGCTCTCTCCATTGTAGCCCCCCGCTTTACGTGGGGGACCTCCAAGAAGGTGCCCCCAGTGGACCGGAGAGTCCGTCCTGAGTCATGGGGGGGTGAGGCGGTCCCTGAGGTATCCAGGTCCAAGACCGTACAGGGACTTATAGATCAAAGTCAAAACCTTGAATCTGGCTCAGCACATTACAGGCAGCCAGTGCAGTGCACGGAGCACCGGTGTTATGTGCTCTCGTTGGCCCGTCCCTGTTAGGAGATGGGCCGCTGCATTCTGCAACCTCCGGGCCAGCGTCAAGGGAAGCCCCACGTAGAGCGCATTACAGTAGTCCAGCCTTGAGGTGATGAAGGCATGGATCAAAGTGGCCAGGTCGGGTCTGGAGATATACGGGCGCAGCCTCCGCACCAGATACAGCTGGCAGAAAGCCGCCTTCGCCACCACATCCACTTGCTGATCTAGACGGAGACTCGCGTCCAATAATACCCCCAGACTCCGAACCTGCTGAGCCACGGAGGGGTGTACCCCCTCCACAAGAAAGGGCACCACCTTCCCCTGACACACGAAACACATGAAACATATGAAACACACTCACCCAGATGTATCCGCAATACTTTCACAAGAGTAGGATCAGGTCAAGAAGCTCAGGGGGCCAGTCTCACAGGCACAAGACTCTGATCACCGGCAACGAGTGTGGGGCAAGGAGCTGCTTTTATTCCCTGCTGAGTGCAAGGCATGCTGGCGCAGGTGCTCCAAGCACGGGCCTTGAGGCGTGGGGGGGCGCGTGGTCATGTGGCACGGTTGAGGCGCGTCCAGACCGGGTTGTGCATTCCCAGTGCGGCTGCACCTTTGCTCTGCCTGCTGCTGCTGGGCCGAGGGGGCCCCCGCAGCATCAGGAACCCCTACCCCACCGCAGCAACAGGATCCGGCCCCTGATCCGCAGGAGCCGGCGCCCCGGTTCCCAACAGAAGGCCCCGCCGCAAGCCCCTGGGACTCCTCTAGACTGTAAGTGGGGCCAGGCTCTCGGGTATCCCCTCCCCCTACTCTATAAGCCCCAAGACGGGCCTGACAGCCCTCAAGCTTTCCACGCCCCCGCCCCTGAAAAGTACAAGAATTTCCTTTTGGCTTAGCATACACTGGGTGATTAGGAGAGCACTGCAACTAGCATCTGGCATCTCTCCAGAAATTGGCTTGGCCAGCCACTTGCTGCTGCTGAAGTCAGAGGGGTGGGATGCCCTCGCTCCCCATGGCAATGGTCTTGCAATCACAGTGAGAATGTATTGTCCTGAAGCAACTTGGTAGTTGCCCTGGAGCAAATAACTACAGATTAATCATGATTTAACTGCTCCTGAGCAGGTGACTTCCAGCTACCAGAAAGTACAAAGGCCCAACATTTCTCTCAATGGACCTGGCTGGGATGTAGTGGAATAGTGGAAGGGGACTGGACTCACCACAGTATGCCCCCTAGATATGAAAGGCCCAGGACAACTGACCCTTCTGTTTCCCCCACCCAAAAGCCATCCCTAACAATTTATTGTGTCTGCACTTTTTCTGCAAAGATATGACATTGCTGATTTTGGAAAGAAAGCAAAATTTTGTCCCCATTATGTGGTAAAATAAAAGCTTTTGGGCAATCATGAAAACTAGTAGAATGTCACTGCCCCTCGCATAGGGCTAGAATCGGATCCTGTACTCCCAACAGTCCTGACTTAGGTAGAACCACCCTGATTTTTTCCTGTGGTCCTGGACTTCTGTCTATGGCAGCCAATACCCCACTTTTGGAGGTGGTGGCCACCAGAACACAAGCTCTCCAGCACCTAGCAGCCACTGCCTCTGCTGCCATAAGTCTGCACCACGAGAGTGCCTGTGTATGGGCCTGGACAGCCCTGTCCTCCTGGACCGTGCCCCACACCCCACATAGTCGATTGGTGTTGAATCCAGCCCAGCCTCCCTGGTGGACGCTGCTCCACTTGCCCTACACAGCCAGGGCACCACTATGGCCACTTTTCAACGGACTGCTCCTCCACCAGCAGAGCAGTCCGTGGTCGCACCACTGCGGGGGGTGAGGGTTGCAGATGGATGCACACCCATCCCCCACCCATGCACCTGCATGGAGCAACCTGCATTGTCGCCGGTTGCTCTGTGCAGGGGCATTGGGTGGAGGTGTGTATTTTGTGGGAACATGCCCACCCACCACTGCTTTTAAATGGGATGCACCCACCCTTGTCTACTGAGTGATCATGAGTGGGTGTATCTCATGTAAAAAAGGCCTATGTATGTCTCTCTTGTGTGTATGTGTGTGTCTGAATGAACGTGTGTGTGTGTGAAAATTGAATGAGAGTGAAAGTATGTGCATGTTCCAGTGAGTGTGAAAGTGTGTATGTGTGAATGTGAGTGAATGAGCAAGTGAGTGTGTGTGTTTGTGAGAAACACCATATGTGCTCATGCATGAGGGAATGGAGTTTACTGTCTGAGGGAGTAGGACTTATGTCCCTCTTTGGCTAATTGAAATGGTGGGAGATAGTGATACGCAATACCCAATTCCATCTTACTCCGTAAATGGTCCTATTGAAATAAATTTGAAAAAAGAGTAAGGGCGTTATAGTATGGTTCATAATTAGAGTTTCATCTAACCCAAGAACCAAACATTTTATTATACAGCAGACCTGCTGCCACTGCTTTCATCAGTACAGTCCTTCCCACATGATGACATATTGACTGAACAGAGCAGGCATTTCTTAAGTACTTTAAAAGGCAAAATCTAAAATGTTTCATTTTACTTCCAAATACTTGCAGCAGCATTCCAAACACAATGCGAGCCAAGGCTGGCAAGCTTTACAGTAGTGTACTGTACATTACGAAACACTCATTCTTAAACCAGCCTTGCTCCCTGCACTGCATTTTCATGTATGGATATTAATTTATGTGTTCGCTTGTATACAAACACTCTACAGTGTCTCTATAAGTTATAGAAGCAATCATCCAAGGAAGCGTCGGAAACACCTAAAGTCAATCCCAGTGTCATAATTTCATACTGTAACTTGAGATGCCAAATCATGGCCCTTTTAGATGAGAACAGGGTGTGTGAAAGCACTCCCCTTTTTAGAATGACAGACTTTATTTCTCTATAAAATATATTTATGCTTGGAAATAATAGGTGGCTACCCTGGCAGTGCAATGGAGAAATCTAAAGTTAAGGTACTAAGCAGAGTCTTGCAGAAGAATATTAAAAAGTTAGGGAGCTGTCGGCCCCTCTAGCTCTGAAAAGGACTGTCACTCATTCACCATGTATAGGCAGAGTGCCTAGTGCCATGGGATCCCAATCTAAGGCCCTGCTCATATGGAACAGTGCCTTGGAGCAAGATGACTTTGCTCCATGGCAATGGTCTTGTGGTCACAATCAGAATGCACTGTCCTGGAACAACTTGGTAGTTGCCTTGGCAAAAATAACCACCTACTATCAAGAGCTAATTGCTCCTGAGCAAGTTGACCTGGGGCATCTATGCATGTGACCACCATTTGCACAGGGTTATTTTCTCTACATATAGCTTGTGTTTTCTGCGCTGTCTAAACAGCTTGCTCTGGAACATGGCACCCCCGTGGCAATATCACATCTGAACATGGCCTTGGCTAGGGCTTCTGGGCACTGCTGTCATAAAAAAATATATATCAACAGTAATTAATTTATTAATTACTTAATAATAATAATAATAATAATACATTTATTTAGTGATTTCAGTGTTCAAAGTGTTTTACAATTCTTATCTAGTCCATCCTCACAACGCTCTGGCAAGGTATAAGCTTCCTAACTAACCATTTAACAAGATAGGCTGAGGGAGAGAACTTCTGCAAGTCCACCTTAGTCCTGTCAAAGCACAGAGCCTGACAGAGAGTCTCTACTGAAGCCAGTCAAAAGAATTAATTTAAAATGTTTCTGAGTCTTGATTTCTCAGCAATTATCAAAGTTTAATCTCGCCAGCCCTTGGGCAGCTTGATTCTGTTTCCTGAGTAACTTTTATACCACACATTTTTGCCGTCTGGACTCATGAAACTTTTCAGTACCTTCCTCAAAGGTAATATGCTCTAGGAAAGTAGTTTCTAAAATTTTGCTTGCATGATTCCATCTTGAGACACTGATTTAGAGCTGAAATAAATATCTGTGAAAACAAATACAATGAATTTTCACCATTTGAACTGGACCTAACAAAAGTGGATAATAACTGCTATTAAGTACCATTTTATTGGATATCCTTTTTGGTAATTTCAGTTTGGTAATTTCAGTTCTGGTTATTTGATCATTTTGGTATTTCAGTTATGGCATTTTGTTTAGGCAGGCTTTTGGCAGGTCCAGGGGGATGGCTTAAGGTGGGTGTGTTTTAACAGTATTTTCTTTTACTGTATGCATTTGTTTTTATATTATTGTTGTAACCTGCCCTGAACCTGCTGTTTTGGGATGGTCAAGACAGAAATATAAACAAACAAGTAAATAAATAAATATTGTGCTTGTACAATTGCTGTAATGAAGTAACAGGGTGATTTCAGACGTTACGGGCGCCCGATTCACCATAGTGGATTCCCAGCGGTGGCAAACCGGCTAACCACCCCCCGTGGGCAAGAGAGGCCCCAAACAGATGTGATGGGAGTGGGACCACGGCAGGGAATCGGACTGGCAGACCACGGTCTGGGGCAGCACAACAGACGTTACGCCCATCCCGGGCCGTGGTCAAAGCACCCGGAAGGTGCCGGGGCGGCTTGTCCCGGCTGCTGCTGCTGCTGCTGCTGTCCCTCCACCGCCTCCATGTGCAGCATGACCACCGCCTCCTCCACCTGTGCCTCCTCCATCTCCTCCTCCTGCCTTGCTCTCTCGCCCTCCGCTCTCTTCTCCTTTCCACCTCACTCCATCCCGCCACGTCCCCCTGCTGCTGTGTCCCCTTTAAATCTCCTTCCCCAGCCTGTGTTATTGCTCATTGCCTGGCAGCGACGCTGTGTGCTTTGTCCCTGGCTGGGAATCATGTTGCTTGATTCTGGCCGGTGGTTGCTGTTCAGTCATTACTTTTTTTTTTTTCCTGGTGGGAATCGCTTTGACCACGCTTTTGGAGATGGTCCGGACCAGAGCTCCGGAAGCGTGGTTCTTTTTGACCCCTGGTGGGGATTGACTGTGGTGAACATCTGGCGCCCCCGAAACAGACATTCAGGATGCTTTGGCCCCGCCGCGGGACTGACCATGATTCACTGTGGTTGACTGATCTCGTAACATCTGAAAATACCCTGAAATAGTGAAATTACCAAATTAGCAGAACCAAGTAACTAAAAAAGCAAAATGAACAAAGTAGCTAAACTGAAGGAGCCCAATAAGAGGATAGGCTTAGACGCGGATATTATTCTGATATTTGAAAGACTAGCCAAAAATGCAAATAACATCCACAAATAATAATAAAAAAATCTAGTATTCATTTCAGCTCTATATAGATCATATCCTGTGATCACAGACAATGGGTGATTTCAGACGTTACGAGATCACCGTGAACCACGGTGAATACCCACCTGTGGTCACTGTGCCTCAAACATCTGTTTGGCAGCCGCCAGATGTTCGCCATGGTCAATCTGCACGTGGGGTCAATTTCAACCACGCTTCCTGGGTTCCCCGGGGGACTTTCCCGGGAAGCGTGGTGAAAGTGATCCCCGGCGGGGACCAAAAAAACCCTCACGTCTGGTCGGGCGCTACGGCCCGGGATCACCGGCGGGATCCCGGGCCGTGGCGAAGCCGGCCAGACGCTGCAGCCGCATTGGCCCCGCCGCTCGTCTGTCTCCCCAGAGGGCGGGCGGCGGGGAGCGTGGAGGGGGCGGGGCCATGCGGCCGCACATTGCACCACGTGGCCCCGCCCCCTCCCAGATTCCCCGCCGGGATCTCCCGGCACATCTGATATGGCGTGACGGGGTCATCCCGGCGGGGGATGAATGGGTTGTTTTCGGTACGGGGCCAACTGGCCCCGTAACGTCTGAAAACACCCAATGACAAAAACATTCAGACTGTATCAATTATCAATTAGGTCATGACCCCATTCTGCAGGTGGAGGAACCCCGCTTGAAGTCCTGACCCATAGTTTGGCAAACTCTGCTTTAGAAGGTTGCAAAGCGACAAATATTACCAGGGATAGCATCTCCTAAATTAGATGCAGGCCATCCGCCACAAGCAGGACAACCCTCCACTATTAAAGTCAATGGAAGTTTTGCCATTGATTTCAATAGGTGGAGGATAGCTTCCAATGTATAAATCCACTTCCAGTGTACATGCACCATGGTCTTTTGTATTACACAAAACATGAAGTGCTGATGAAGAGTTAACTGGGAAATATGGAGATGAAATTTCTGTGAAAGGATGATGGACTACACCTATGCATTTTATAGCACCGGGTAAGTAGTTTAATGTCTCAGCCAATATCAAACACTTCATTTGCAAATCTTAGTATGCTGGACTCCCTAGTGGATCATGCAATAAAATGGGATGGTTAAAGGGCATGTCCTTGCATTAAATATTCCTTCTAAATTTGAAGAGCCCAGCTATTATGTACCTATTTACTATAATTAACTGATGAAGTTCTTATGTTGTCCTCATTTGCAATACTGGTCTGAAGTTACTGTCATTCACTGTAAACTGTCACTTTTTCCACATCTAGGAAGGGGAGGAGGGGGTGAAACAAATGAGGTGGAAATTTTCTTGTCATGATAATCTCACACCATTAATACTGACTATAATCATCACTGTTTTAATATACACTTCAAATCCATTTTGTAAAGAAATGCAGTCAAACCCCAGTATAACAAATCCTATTTATAATGAGCCCCTGATTATAATAATCCCAGCTTCAAGAGCCATTTCTATTAATTACACATTGCCAAACCCTACTACAGTGAACACCCTGATATGATTCGGGTCTCGTAGGGGGCTTGTTATACTCAAGTTTTACTGTACTAAATATAGGATTTATAGGCAGATGCTGGAAACCATGGGTCTAAAACAGGGCAAGGGGTGAAGGGGACACATCTCTGAGGAGTTTAGGACTCAAAGGGCATTTCCTTAATTTCAGGCCCCTGCAACTGCTGTAGGATTGTGAGGGGGCTGGAATTAAGGAGGGCATGCACCCGTTACCAGTCTGCTCCTCACTGACATTTGAGTTTCCTGGAAGCTGCACAAGTGTGTGAAGCTGCTGCCATTTTGTGGAGGACATCAATGGGGAGGATCTCTCCCCTGCGCCCCCCCCCCCCCTATTTTAGATTATTGTAACTGCACTGCTGCAGACTCACAGAAAGGTCAGGTTAGGGTATTAATATATGGGCTGGGAGCTTGCTGGACCCTGGAACTGCTCCATAGCCCCTCCACAGCCACCTCATGTAGGCCCCACAAGGACCCTAGCAAATGGGCTGGCAGTTTCCCCGGCTGCGGTCTGCCTGCACCATAGAGTTGCAGTTGCTCTTGCAACTGCTCTAAGCTGTGGCCACGACTCTATAGTGGTGAATGAGGCCTGCCCTGTGGCCCCCACATCAGAAGGGAGGCCCTGGGGCAGCATGTTGCCCCGGTTCGGGTTAGCATGCTCTGCCTTTCTGGGGATGATGCTATGTAGAAACATCTGATGACTACCCTTCACATGAGCGAATAAATCCAGGGAAAAGATTGGTGGGGGGGGGATGACGGACTCCATCTCATCTGTTAACACCCTTTGTGGCAAATGTAGTGTAAGAGCATCCGCTTATCTGAACACTGCATGCCGCCATGTGATGACCACACTTTTTACTAACACTGCTGTTTCTGAATATTTTGTTTAACTCATTTGGCTTCTACGATGCACTAACATGTGGGCTTCAGAAGCTGTATCTCTGAATCTATGCCCAGGATCAGAGAGGCTTCTTTAAACATTAATGCTGTGAGGCAGTTTAATGGCGCACTGGCAAAGCAAACTGCACTGCTAACAAGGAGGACCCAAGACAGTTGAAGTGGTCTCCGGAGCCTGGGCTTTGGGCCAGGAAAGGTGAAGCGCTCCGTTTCTTGCTCAGAGTTAACCACACGTCTGTTTGACCTTCCTATGAAATAGCAAAAGATGAAGGCTCTCTAAATGACCACTCAGATGCCCTCTCAGGTGCAGACTAAGGGCCCTTTGTCTCCTTCCTGATTGCAAAACGATGTGATCAGTCTTTCACTAATGGAAAAGTATGTTATACTCTGTCATTGTAAATCTCGTAACTCGGCCAAAACTGAAAATACACATGCAAGAATTGTTTTGGATTTTTCCCCCTCTATAGAAACATATGTCACTTTTAAGAGACCAAACATTCCCTTGTCCTTTTCCCCTTCTACCGGATATTATGTCTTTGGTTTTGTTCACATTTTCCCTTCCCTGTCCCACAAAACATGGGGTGCTGATCAGATCCTTCATATTAAGCTGCAGTTGGTAGCATCTTTATTAATGCTGCCCTACATTGTGCAGCGCCATACTCATTTTTGACAACATGCATGTACCCTCTGGCTTCATGCACGGTGGTCGATGTTCCAAGAACAGTGCAGTTCGCGAAAGCAATAACATAGCTTCTTTTAATTGTATTTAATTTTGGTCTTTTAGGCTTTATTAAGCGCCCCGCACTTCATCTCCGATACATCCAGAACACCTTTAGCAGTCCTGGCATGGAGCTACAGAACAAGGACACTGAATCTTCAGTCTAAAGCATTCCGGTTTGTGTGACCCCTGCATGTCTGATGACTGTGCTGTGGAGGGAGCTGCAGTTTTATGACATTAAATATTAACAGCTGGATATTAATAATGAAGGCTGACAGCTCCTTTCCCAGTTTCAGAGGTTGTCTCTCCCCCAGCCTGCGAGTCCAGCAGGACTTGTGTTTTTTTTTACTGCCTAAGCAATATGGTCAGGGCCCCCTGATCTTTAAGGTCATAAGAGGTATGAAAAATAACACGGTGGTGTCATCTATGTGAATGGGAGTAATCTCCAACTGGCTGCCCGGATGCTGCACAGCCTCTGGCTGTCTCTCTCTAGCCAGAATGTTGATTGGCTAATTTACAATTAAAGGAAAAGGAAAGGCAGAGAAAATGTACGCCACTAAATGAAAACATGGCACTGAAAGCCCAAAGAGAAGATCCCCATGCACAGCCCCAGGAGAGAGAAGAACAGGAAAGTTCCAATTCTGGAAGCAGGCAATCTCTTATATTCCCCTCTGTGTAGATGTGACAATAATGTACAGTTTAAAGATTCATTCTCCACCCAAATTCCATGTTGCTTTTTCTCCCCCCACTCCCCTGTTCATTATCCTCCTGCTCCTAAGCTGCAGCTGCTGTCAGGGCTGGCCCAAGGGTTTGAGGGGCCATGTGCCAAGCCTTGCTGCAAGGCCCCAAAGGCTGGTGGAACCTTATGGCTGCACTGAAATTTATAGCTTCCTTGCACGTTCGTTTTCAATCGTGTACGCCCGCCTAACACACATCCCCACTCACCCCCCCACTCACGGAGCAACCGGGGGAAACGATGGTTAACATGTGGGTGTGGATGAGTGGTGGGTGAGTGGGGATGCGTGCGCAGCCGTGTGCATGCCCCGTCCACGCGCCCACGGACCACCCCACCTGGTGGAGCCATGTAAAAATAGCCTGTGAGGAGCCACTCGAAGAACAGAAGGTTGCTACCTTGTAAACAAGGTTCTTTGAGATGGCTCCGAGCATTCTCACAACACCCACCCTTCCAGTCTTGCATGGAATTGTTTCCTTATATTTCTAGAAAGGGTTGGAAGGAACTGTCATTCTGAGGAGGGAGAGCACTTTTTATTCTACAGGAGCTCGAGACCATCATGTGGCTATTATTTGAATAGGATGAGTGTGCACAATCCAGTTATGAGAATGTTAGGTGCCATCTCGAAGAACCTTCTTTACAAGGTAGCAACCTTCTGATCACCACTGGGCAGGAGCTGTTTGTAAACAAACAGCTTTATCTACCAGTCCGATCAGTTGTCCCAGCTGCTGCTGCTGCTGCTAC